>JACEGR010005319.1:0-74610 GCA_014170235.1 Listronotus bonariensis
AAATTTAGAGAACAGATGATAAATACTACAAATGTGTGTCCGTTTACTGAGGCTACTACCATCGCATCAGCTTGCAACAAGGTTTACAGACGAAATTTTCTAAAACCAGACACCATTGGAATAATTCCAAAAAATGGATATAGATTTCGAGATAATCAATCACGCATTGCAATAAAGTGGTTAATTTGGGAAGAACAGCAACGCGGAATCGAAATTCAACATGCTGCGAAGGGAAGAGAGGCGATTTTAAATGGCATTAAAGTTGATGGCTATTGCAGTCAGACAAATCAAGTATTTTTATTTCAAGGTTGCTATTTCCATGGTCATTTTGAGTGTTTAAAATATCATAGAGACAGCCCACTTCATGATAATCCTATGGAGACACTGAATATCAGATATGAAAATACCATAACCCAATTAGAGAGATTAAAGTCTTTAGGGTATGAGGTTAATGAAATGTGGGAGTGTCATTTTAGAAGACTTATGCAAGAAACTCCTAAAATTCAGGCTTATACCGAAAGTCATCCACTATTTTTTCACACACCTCTAAATCCGAGGGACGCGTTTTACGGAGGCCGCACAGGAAATTGTAATACCTACTTTAAAACCGATGAAAATGAAAAAATAAAGTATTTGGATGTGTGCTCCCTCTATCCTTGGGTATGCAAGTACGGCAAGTTTCCTATTGGACACCCAAAAATTTTTGTGGGTGATGAATGTGAACAAATTAATTTAAATTGTACTGATGGTCTAATAAAGTGCAAGATTTTACCGCCACAGGACTTGTACCACCCAGTTTTGCCTTTAAAAATGAACAATAAATTAATGTTTGTTTTGTGTAAAACATGCGGTGAAACTGCGAATTATTTTGAGTGTGCTCATGATCCGGAGAAGCGAGCTATTGAAGGAACATTTGTGATAGATGAGGTGAAAAAGCTGTAGAAAAGGGATATAAAATATTAGAAATCTTAGAAATATGGAAATATGAGGTGGAACAATACGACCCACAGCTAAAGAAAGGCGGTTTGTTTGTGGGTATGATGAATAGATTTATTAAATTTAAGCAGGAAGCATCGGGGTGGCCTTCTAATTGCACAACCCATCAGCAAAAGAAAAAATACATAGAAGAATTCTTTGAAAAAGAAGGTGTAAAACTCGAATTTGACAAAATTGTTAAAAATCCAGGGTTAAGAGCTCAGTCTAAGTTAATGTTAAATAGCTTTTGGGGTAAATTTGGTCAAAGCGAGTGCCAGTCTAAGTGTAAAATAATCAATACTCCCGAAGAGTTCTATTCCATGTTAACTAATCCTAGTTTGGAGGTCAATGCTGCCCTACCAGTTAACGGAGACACCCTTTTAGTAAATTATCAGTTTACGGAAGAAAGCTATGATCCGCTTTCCACTGTTAACGTTGTTGTAGCAGCTTATGTTACATCGCAGGCAAGATTAAAACTGTATGCATATCTTGAGCAACTAGGCACCAGAGTTTTGTATTACGATACCGACTCCGTAATTTTTACTTGCAAGGAGGGGGAATCTGAACCTTCGACTGGAGAATTTATTGGAGATCTCACAGATGAGCTGGAGGCGTATGGGACCGGTAGTTATATTACCGAGTTTACGAGTGGTGGACCAAAGAATTATGCATATAAATTATATTCCACATTGAAAAATGAAGAGGTGATAGTCTGTAAAGTTAAGGGCATAAGTCTGAATTACAGTGCAAGCCAACTTGTCAATTTTGAATCCATTAAAGAAATGGTTTTAAAAGAGAAAAAAGAACCAATTAAATTAATTTCCAAAAATATTAGAAGAACTGGGAAACATGAGGTGGTAACTAGAGAAGAGACAAAGATTTATAAACCAAATTCTACAAAACGATTATTTCTAAGCAATCACGATTCCGTCCCATTTGGATTTAAAAAGCGTAAAATAGAACCAGTCTGCAATTAGTTTTTATGTATAAATGATATAGGTTAGATAAAAAAAAAATTAGAAATATATGCTGTAAATATACGTTTATAAATAGCTGATAAGAACTTTCACCAAAACTATTTTGTGTATTTTTCTTCTAATTAAAAAATATTTAGAAATAAATCATATTTATAAAATGTATTCATTTAAAAATGAAATGTTAAATATGTTCTTATTTATGATTGAAGTGTATCTCAAGAAAAAAGAAGAAAAAAAAGTTTGTTTATGCTAGATCTGTACGTAGAGAAGTCAAACCTTTGTTGGTATTTTCTTAATAGTTATTTACTTTATCTGTTATTAAATAATTTTTTTATTAAAAATTGTTACCGTAGCTACTGTTTTTTAATAGCTTATTGACCTTTATATAATATATAGTTTGATAATAAAATAGATTAGACATGTGCCATTTGTGTTTAAAAATACAAATTTCAAAACATTTTTGTAGCATTAGTTAATCTTTAGCTTGTCATAGTTTTAAACCTATTTTTAAATATATGCATCTTTTGTTATTTTATTTTAATAAATATATCTTATGTATTTTTAAATTTGTAGTTTTATTTATTTTATTTTTTTAATTACTTTAATATTCTGAGTTAAAAAAATAATATGTTTTATGAATAAAGTCTTCTTTATAAACACATAACTTCTAACATAGGATTTTTTTACTACAAATATTTGAATAGTTAGGTTGCGGGAATTTTTTTTTTTTTTTTTGATAGTGATAATATCCGCAATTTTGGTTGTACTTAAACATGTATATCTCAAAATTAAGACCGTAAATATATATTGGGGACGTATAAGTCTGATGGCCGTATTACTGAGTTTACAACTTGAAAACCATAAAAATATGCATGTAAAATTATTTTTCACTTTAAGCGATGATAATGGTAGTTTTTTAAAAACTAAGGGAATGATAAAAGTTTAAATAAAATGATCAAAAAAAAATACAAAAATAGGGCATAATAATAAGAAAGAAAAATGTAAAATTTCGTTTTAAACTGAAAAAGCACACCTTAAAATTATCTTTATACACACTATATCACCTGGGAGCATTTGCATTTTATAGCTTTACTTCCTAAAATTGGCAAAATTTTGTCTATAATAACTAAATTTTTTACTTGTGTGTGTTAAATATTTAATAAACCAACCAATTCATCTTATAATTTGTCAAGAAAAAATGCATTATGACGTTTTATCTTTTGGTCCCCGCAATGAGGCCTTAATAATTATTTCACGTATTAAAATTTCTACATACATATCGCGACCACACCTTATAAAAGTGGAGAAAAATAGAAGGAACCAAGCTTTTATCTTTTGCTCGAATTTCAGGCGTGTCTTAACTCGTTGCTTAACTATAAACACCTGCATAATAATATAAAACTACAATCCGGCTGTCCCAAAGGAGAAACACAGTATAGGCATTTTTTTTGTCAAAATTAGATTTTTACTTATTTGCATATAGTAGGGTATATTCTGTCTATTTAATATGCAAATTTTTAAGTTTTGTACAAAACATCGATTTTACATACATGCAAAACAAAGCATATGATGCATGGTTTCGTTTAAAATTAAAATGCCAATACCCAGTATATTATGTTTGTTACCGTTTATAAAAGGCATTTAAGTGTTTTGCTTATAAAAATATTTCTTTTGCTATTAAAATAAGGTTAACTTAAACCCCTTTAAATCGTATGACACCTTTAAAACAGATGTTATGATGTGCTGTTTAGGAGGCACTAATAAAAGCAAAAATAATTTAACCAGTTATTCTACAAAATATTGTAATTTTCATATACTGTGTTTTACTTTGTGACAGCCGAAGCATTTTGATTCGTTTTCGAAGCTCCGACATAAACTTATCGTTACAATTTTACCCAAACTTAGTGTGTCTATTGGAATCAATATATTTTTTTGTTTAAAACCATCATAGCATATTGTCTTGCATTACAAAACTACGTAAAACTTTTATTAACCTAAGAGTCAAGAATGTGTAAAAACTGAAAGACAATAAAATATTTTTATTTATCCCCGTCTATCAATTGTTCTTCAGCAAAATACACACGCAATAAAGACGTTTTTTCCGGAAAAAAATCAGACGTATGTAAATTAAACAGATCAAATTTTTGTGACATGTCTAAAGCTCTTAATTATCTTAGCACTATACTATAATATCAACCCTGGCTAATTTATGTTCGAACTTTTAAAAACCTGTACTGTTAAATTAAAGCGCCTTTAAGAGAAGTACCAAAAAATCCGTACCATAATATCATTATTTAGCAGCAAATTTTGTTAAAAATATACTCAATCAAATTAAAAGCTTGTAAAACTAAGTGTATTGATTTTTCCTACCACTACTACTGCATAAAAGCGCTGCATTAAAAAGTCGAAACATATTGGTACTACACTAAAGAGAGAAATATCGATTTTCATTTAATACAGACACTAGCCAAGGCCGTCGCCGCGCCACTCATATAGTAGTTCTTACCCTAGTCATCTTAAACATTTATATCATAGGGGTCGCTAGAGAACGTTGTATGCATTTCTATAGCCACATTGACAATATACAAAGCTTAAAAATACAAATACGTATTGCTTCAGCCGGTCTAATAAATCGGGACCCGAAGACTTGTCGATCTTATTATATTTTGGACTCCTTGTAATGCGCAGACCCAAAGAAGACGCATCCGTGCTATTGCCTACATTGGAAGCATATTATAACCACAACTTCTTTGCATTTTTAAGCACGATGCCTTGATGGTCCGATGCTATCACGCCTACCCAGTAACCTCAAGGCCCAGGGTTCGAATCTTCATACCGCCAAGAACTTTTTTAATTATTTAAAAATTTTATTTTCATTTCAGGAACCAGACACCGTCGGACGACGGCCCAGACTATTGTTACGTCATTGCCAGACAGCGTTGACTCATTTCTGAGATTCGCCGGCCAAAAGGCAAAAATAATCAAAAATTTATATAATCGTTACCTGTCCAGTCTGGTACTTTTTTTTCTTTTTTGCAAAGTAGTGATAATTTTTAATGTGTAAACCTACCTACCATACAATTATTACCTTAAATTTTGTATCTTAATCGAAGTCTGTGGCCATTCCCAATCCTTTCTCGTTGCTCATCGTGCACTCTGGTAATATTTTTCTCAAATTGTCAAAATCATCGACCACACTTTTTCAACAACATGTTTTTCACCAATCATAACTTTCTGTTTTAAACTACTATCATTTTTAATTTTTTACCGATCCTTAACGATAACATTATTCTTAACCCTGGGAATGTGTCTTATGATATATTTTTCAGTTTTAAGTTTGTTCTTTGAACGAACTCGTCATTTTTATAGAGTAAAAGTTTGTTATGTTTGTTAAAGAGTCCATGAATTGGAATTTTAATAATATTGTCCATAAATCCAGTAGAGTTGTTGTAGGGAGATAAGCTATTGGGTTTCATGTTTTGGGAAGTTCTAAAATAAGTAAATTTATTTTTTTATTTCGTAAATCAAGGGTGTTTAAAAACATAAATTTATTTGTTGTTTTTTTCTTTAAATTAATTTTAGAATAAAATAGATTTAAAAAGGTGCTTTATTGGGCCCTTGTACAGAATGGGTATCGCAATTTTAATACTGAAACGTAAAACTGTTGGAAAAGCGCCACCCTTATTGTGCCAAGCCTTATAAAAAATTTAAAAATGGAATATCCTGTAAACTTTGTTTTTCAGAAGAACACTTTATACGTGTTCTTTTAACCAAATTGAATAGAGGTTTGTTTCAATTTAAAGTGGTGACAGCAACCCCTAAAATCTTATATAGTAGAGGGATTGCGTAATATTTCAAACGCCATTAAATTTCTAATTTCTGTAACAAAATTCATTACCTAACTTTTGTTCAGTACTTATAGAAACATAAAGAAAAAAATTAGTTAGAATACCAAAAGTTTCCCTAAAACCAAGGTTAGTTTATATTTATAAGGTTGCGACATATCCTCAACTTTTAGGCGGTTTGAGGTCGGGGACGCAAGGAAGGGCACTCCACGGAGAAAAGTTGGCAAGACTGGGTAAAATCAAAGCTGATGATCAATCCAGTGGCGTCTAGAATTTACATTTCATTTTGCATTGTTTTGGAAGTGATATTTGTTGAAAGATGTAATTCAAATGTTTTTTATTTAAAGTAAAAGAATTTACAACTTATTAATAATTAAAACTGTTGTGTAAACGGTTGTTCTAATAATACAATAAACTGTATATCTCCGGCACTGAAACAACATTGCCGAAAAGTGGGAGATGTGACGTCATAACACGTCAAAGACACAATATGGCCGAATGTCGTGACCTTATATAGACCGACTTTAAGCTCTAAAACATAGTAATTATTATACACTCCTAGACAAAAAAAAGCCGGACAAACAAAATGTTGTTTAAATTCATTCTTAAATTTAATATTGGTTTTTAACGATTTTGATTATGTTTTGTCTAATTTTAGCTTATTTCTTTAGGACCATTATTCATTATGGGGATTGCAAAACGGTTTATATGATTAGGTGTTAGAGGCAGAGCCAAATGATGCATTTTGACTCAAATTTTCAAACAGCCTGTTAAATGATCTAATGTCACAATTTTTTTAAAAGTGTATCAGATTTAAAAGCACCCTTATTTCCTATTTTTTTATTCATATTGATGTCTCTATTCCAAAAGAATTACAAAGTCTTAATGAAAACAATGCAATTTAATTATGATAGTCGTAATATACGCTTTATTGCAAATATATTGTGAACACTTAAAATTTAGAAGTCCATATTTGCGAAACTAATAAAGATAAATGTATCAAAATGTAGAATTTATTAAAAGGTCTCTAAAAATCTTTTTGCTGGTGATATTTGGGTATTTTTTTTCAAATATTTTAATTATACCTTTTATCGTACCCTGCATATTAAAAGATAACAAAAGTCAGATTATGATTTGGAAACTAAAGTCAAGTGTGTGGTTCATTTGAAGAAGAAATTAAATGGTTTTTATCACTTAACCCTTTTATTTAAGATTTTAGAGGTTGCTGAAACCACCACTAGAAAGTTGATTTATTTTGATTGTTAACAAGCGTACATAGTGTCCCACTAAAAAACAAAATTTACACATTTTTACATTTATTCAGATTTTCCCTAAGGCCTGACCTATTTAGGGTGGAGTTATTTTAAATTGTACACATATCCTGTGTATACCGAGTGTTGCTCCGTCGAGCGGGACATAGGGAATCCCATGTAAATTTTGAAGTGGTCCTATATTGGCTCCCCTAATTATTTTAGAAAAAATATAATTAGGACTTTTTAAGAGCACGAAAAGTTGTACCCAGTGTACAAATTTCAGCTCTTCTTAGTTCGCCAGCTAAGAGATAAATGCTAAAATAAGTTACGAATCTCCTATCTTCTTACTCGCCTTGTATTATTAGAAGTTTATAATAAAATACTAGAAAAATTATTTAACCTCTTACTCTCAAGTTGTCAGATCAATGTCACATCATTCTTAAATAATGAACTACTTAAATCAAGAAAAAATCACTATTATAAAATGGTTTCACCAGGGAAATAGTTATTGAAGAGTAGCGGACATGTTTGCAGCCTATTTTCCCAATGGGTCAATACCAAGTAAATCGACAATAGAACGGACGATAAAAAATTTGAAACTACAGGCACAGTAATCAATAATTGCAAATGTGAAGAAAATCGACGTGATCTTTCGCCAAACGATGTTTTTCTATGGGGACATTTAAAAACTAAGCTACCAATAAAAAATATGAAAATTTAGTCCAGCTAAGGAATGCTATTTCCGCTGAATGTGCGAGAATATCGATGTACCAACTAGCCAACGTAAGAAATGAGTTTTATAATCGTTTGGGTTACTGTCTGGCAATTAATGGAGGAATATTTAAGCATTTAATTAAATCCTGATATATTCGTCAAAAATTGATTTCTAAATGTAGAAACATTTGTTTTATTGTCTTGCGTAACTGTTAGTGCATGTGTTGGAATTAGCTATAAACTAAAATGAAATGCGAGGATTCTTTTTGAAATTCCCGTATAAAATTGTTCAGTTTTGGCAATGACATTATAAATTAATGATCTAAATTGTCACTGATAAATCGATATGGTGTTTTTATTGTTGATTTATAGAGTACAGGGTGCATAATAAGATACTACGTTGCAGAAGTATTAAGCAGTTTACTGTTTAGTGGTTGGTTGAAAAATGCTCAAATTTTCATTTTGGGTGGAACTTACTGTACTCTTCAATAAATCCTAATAGCATTTTTTTCTAAAATAATTAGGGGAGCCAATATTTGACTATTTGAAAATTTATATGGGATTCCCTATGTCCCGCTCGACGGAGCAACACCCGGTATATACTAGTTGGAGTACCACCCAGTTAGTTGCAGTATTTTATATTGTATCACAAGTGCATTTTTTAAATTAAAAACTTCTACATACCCATTAAAAAAATAATCTCCAGGACACAAAACACTACTTTTTCCACAGTGTCTGCTTAAAAATCATGATATTTCGTCTCCGGATCAGAAGGTATGTAAAGAGGGTTATAATAAATGTAGCTTAAAGAATTAAAGTTACTTTCATCCGAACATTCCAAAATTGGATCCTCGTGAATATTCGACTTAGAGTTAAGCGTGTTAAAGAGAGCAATGTTTTTGCCTAAAGTGTTCTTTCCTAAACTGGCTTTGTCAGTTTTAAAGTTCTTTTTATGTTTTAACGTAGCCTGAATGTCATTTTCATTGAGAAAAACTTTTTGTAAAAACTTCTTGTCTTTTAATATCAATATCAAATTTTTTTCGTTATGTATTGTATACAGTTCATTGACTGTAAATTTGCAGTTGTACGCAGAAGATTTTGTTCCCAAAAACCCTGTGTGTTTTAGGTTTTTCCATAAATCTTTTAAGAAATTGCTCTCTGCATTCTGCTTTTCTAACAACCTTTCTTTATAAATATTAGGAAGTTGTAAATCATTATATTTTTCTTTATTAAAATTTTTATTTTCCATCCGAAACTTCTCCCTATAATTCTCAGAAATTTCTTCAAAAATTATTGATAGGTCCTCTTGGTGCTTTTCCTTTGTACGAAAACGTAGATCTTCAATATCATCGTCTAGTTTTATGGTTTCGGGTGTTTTTATAGACTCATCTTCAGGGAGTATTTCGATTTTGTTTAAGTCCTGCTCGGGTAATGTTTTCCTTTGTTGAGGTTGATGTTTAGTTTCTATAGATATAAGTACTGCATTAAAAACGATACAAGATAAAGTAAAGGTAGCCAACAAGTCTTTCTTGTGGGTTTATCATCATCAGAATATTTATTAATTACAAAATTTAAATTCAAAAACATACAGGGTCTTCGGTAACTCAACCGACAAGCTTTAAGGTGTGAGTCTACAATAAAAATTAGAAAAAAGCTTCATATGAACATATGTCCTAAACGTCTTAGTTTGTGGGCCACAGTGTGTTAAATATTCTTAAAAATATTGTTTTTTATAATAACTTTTATACCAATTCAGACATTTTAATAAAATTGAACGCCTTTATTGCTTTACAAGACATTTTTTGGCATAAAAGGAAAAATACTTGTGTCCATAACAGGGTTTTTCTTTTATCTTTTGTCATCCCACGAAGGATTATGCCTAAATACCAGAGTACCGCGGGTGTCGGGTTACTAGTGTTTAACCCATCGTTCCCCCTATCCCGTCAACGTTGTTCAAGCACTGAAACATGCAGTTATGCATTTCACAGCACCTTTTAGACAACGCGGTAGTGCCACCACGGTCGTTATTTTAAAATAACTACTACCTAAATGTCTCCCTGCTGGGATCGAACCAGCGACTTCTGGCTTCGAAGATCAAAGCTCTGTCCACTGCGCCACAGGGGAGACAAGGTTTAAGGTAAACATTTTTAAGAAAAATGGTATTGGCACTGCAGATTTTCAAAATAAAAATATATATTTTTAAATTTTTATTTGGCATGAAACAAATTTAATTTCCCAACTTTTTTATTTGATGCACGGTTGGTGCGTAAATAAATAATTACCATTTCTCGGTATGGTCATTTCGTATCGCTTCTGCAGTAAAAATTACTTTTATTTATTCTTTAATTATAGTCTGGGTACTTTATATTAAAAAAATACCTAGTGAGTAATATAATTATAGTTACTAACTTTTTGAACCAATAAAATACATTTTATATATAATTATTTTTTGCCGAGAATTGGTTTCTATTTTTTATTTACGCGATAACCGTACATCAAAATAAAAATTGTCAAGAAATCCATTTTTTTTAAACTAAATGGTAATTAGTAAATATTTTAATCTTGGACAAATGGAGTGGCGTACCGTTTTTTCCTAAAATTTAAACCTTAAGCCCTTACGGAAAACACTGGTAAAAATACAGTGTGGCCCACCATATTCGACACGGTCTGTAGCTGGATAACCATGGGGTTTTTAAAAAAGTAAATACTGGAACATATACAGGTCGGATAAGACCACAGTATAAAATTATTTTAGTCTATACAGGGTGTCTCAAAAAGTGTGACGTATCCTGAAAAATATTCCTGGAGAAACCATCTGATAACCTTAATAGTTGCTTTAAAAAATTTGACACAGTGATTATGGATAATGGAAGAAACGAGTTATAGGTCACAGAATGTCGTCATAACTGACCAGAGGCGTTATTAGGATTGTTTAAAAACACAAGTCACACATTTATCATTACCACATTCAGCTGAAATAAGAGTTATTGGAAGTAGCATTATAAGCAACTAATGAATTTTTTTCTGTGAATTTTAAAAATAGTGGCAGATAATACAAAATCTTTTAATTTTGTGCTTTTTTCCAACAAATTTACATTTTGCACTAACGGCTTCGTAAATAGGCATAGCTATATCACAGCCTACTTCCATTTAAATAGAACTTTGGAATAAAAATATGTTTAAACGAAATATACTTAAAAAGTATAAAAGATAGGTATAGGCAACCTAAACACCATTTGAAAGAGCATTTGGTTTGTCATCATGTGGTGTTAAAAATACAGGGTGTTCCGTTTAAAATAAGAGAGATATTACAATTTAACTTTCTAAAAAATTAAAATTATTTTTTGATTACCCTGTATAATCTATGATCTACGTATGATAAGGCAGATAAGGCAGAGTTTTTCTAATCTTGTAACAAATTTTTAAGTTTAAGAAGTATTTATTGTTAAAATAAAATGTTAATTGCACCCCTGCATTTTGAAAAAAAAATCAAATATCACAAAAACGAATAAAATTAGACACTTGGTACTATAAACAAACTTAAATTATTTTTTTATGTAGAATCTAAAACCGTCATAAAATATAGGGTGTTCCATTTAAAAAAATATAACTTTGATACGTCACACTTTTTTGAGACATTCTATATAGAGTAAAATAATTTTATACTGTGGCCTTATCCGACCTGTATATGTTTCAGTATTTACTTTTTTTAAAACCTCATGGTTATCCAGCTACAGACCGTGTCGAATATGGTGGGCCACCCTGTATGTATTTCTTAAATGCCAAAAAATGTCTTCTGATACACAGGAGGCTTTTCCCAAAAATTTAAATAATATGTAAATTGGTATAAGGGTTATTATAAAAAAAAAACAATATTAAAAAAATTACACCCCGTATAAGGTTTTTTTTCTAATTTTCATTGTAGAATCACCCCTTAAAGATTGTCGGTTCAGTTACTGGAGATCCTGTATACATTTTTTAGGGTTTATTAAAAAAATAATAAGTTGTTGGTATATTTCTTAAAACCATAAAAGTAGTGCAATCATACAAATTAAAAGTACAATTAAAATCCAGAGATTAAGTTTACTTAGAAGTAAATAAAAAATAGTAAAACAAATCTGTTTTAAGAAAATCATCTGTCGTATTATCAAACGTCAAGAAAATGCCTCCTATTTTAAACTGTCTGTGTACCAAATTATTAATTTTTTTTAATAACCTTAAAAATAAAGAAAAAAATATTTTTTAAACTTTCCTTCCTAAAATTATACTCATAAGGATCAGTATCTTATTTTAAAAACCCTATAGAATATTTTAAGACATGTTTTTTTTATAATTTATATTAACTTTTATTGCATTCCGTTTTGCAGATCGTGATTATTATTATCCCCTGTATATTAATATTGCCTGCCTAGTAATATAATATATCACAAAACCTATAAATGTAAATAATTTAACTATTCAATATATTTTAAACATAATTTTGCTTTCTTAATAGTTAAATGTATTTAAAATAATTTAATAAAAACACAAGACTGCAGAGCGGTCGAGTTTTTTCAATATAGTCCATAAATTTATTTACCAAGCACAATAATAAAAAAATATTTGGATAGTTAAATTGATATAAATCGGTAGATTAAGTGGTAATCGGCTAAAATATTTCCTAAAAAACTTATTGTTAAATTAAAGCCAGCAACAAATATTTTTTTAATAATAAAAATATACTTTTTCTAATAATTTTATATAGATAACAGAAATTTATTCGCGGTTAAACCGCACTAGTTATTAAAATTACCTATCTAAACCAAATTTAGTTAAAATATTTTGGCGTCTGATTTGTCTTTTTCATATTAAGGGTCACAATTAGATTATTTTACCTTTTATATCATTATCAAATGCAAATCCATGCTGCCCTTCAATGTTACTTATAATCGAAATTAAATCCTCCACATTAGAAATTGACGAAGTATCACTTAAAGAATCTTCCTCCAACTTTTTCTCACTTATTTCTTCTTCCATTTTAGTATAATCCTTCCTTTCCTCCTCTTTTTTTCTTCCAAAGTAAGCATGTGACTTCTGTTATGCACCCAGCCTTTCGATATAGTCCATTCCTTCAGCCAAGCTGGTTTCGATAAGTCTGGTTTGGATAAATATGTTTTCTTCCTTTTTGCTTTGTTTTTCTCCAAGCGATTTTTCAAAATTGCTTTGTGATTTTTGTTTTGAAGTTTTTGCGGGTTTTGAGTGTTTGGATGTAATGTATGTGGGGACCAAGTTCTTCTGATTATTATACATAGGCACAAGCATCGGAATAATTCGGAAAGAAATGACATTTCTTTTGAACTTGTTTGTTTAAGTTTTGTTTAAAGCAGCTTCATCTCAACGTATTTTTTGAACTTATGCAAATAATTAATGGTTAAGATTAAACAAAAATGCAATATTTCTAATAATTTTCTGCAAAGGTAGAGTTTATTTATCTGTATTTCTTACAGTCCGGGTTTAATATGTTGTTCTTCTTCCTATTTGCGTTGGCGTTCAGCTGTGACCTTGACATTTAGAGCTGTCACTGATATGTCAAAAAATGCAGACCTTGCTCATATATTATCGTTTCAAGTTTCATTAAAATGTACCGAACGCTTCAGAAGTTAAGGAACGACTGTATAATTAGCAATCATAAAACTGTCTGGCAATAAAACCAAAATTAGGTTTTTAAAATGTTTTCAGGACTCTTTGTTTGACCTCCGGACAGTGCGGACGTGCGTAGAGGACTACAAAGTTCTTTCCAGGGTGGCGGTTAGACGTACCGTACGGACGTGTTTACCTTCGGGGATCAAGAAAAGATTCACGCTAAATTGACGGCATCTTTCTTCTGGAGCTAAGCGCCGTGAGCGAAGATTCCTATAAGCTGATGGTATCTTGTTTGGTAGTAAACACAAGGTATTTCTTAAATGGCAGGAAATAGATAGGCGTGTCATGGGAACTGTCAGAAGTGAAAGTGAAGGTTATACGTAACACCAGTATCAGCTCTTAGTTTGACAGCCGACTTTTTGGAATTTCTGGGAGCTACGAGCTCGATTATCCTTATTTTCCGCCGACGAAGCCTGAAAAGCATAATCCGGAAGGTGGAGAACTGGTGGATTGGACCTGAAGGGACCAAAACCAAGAAAAAACAATAGAATAGAATAGAATAAAATGTCTTCAAAACCTTGGATTATTACCGGTACATGTAGGAGGCAAACTAATAAACACACCCACTACCGCCTGCCAGACAGCTCTGGGTCTAACCAGAAGAGGAAGGAGAACAACATATCAAAAAATCAGCTGACCTAAAATTCTTTTTCGAAAACGTTGCTATTATTTGGTTATATCCAAAAATTTGTTATCAATTTATTAGAATCTGATATTTTTTTAAAATCATTAGTTCGTTATCACATTTTTACGTGTAACTTCACATTTAACGAATTACGCGTCGAAATTAACTAAATGATCATGGACAACAACAAGTGTAAACTCTATAAAACGGAAGTACCCATGTTATGATTGTTTGTTACCCCTTTGTTTAAAGCCCATATTTATTCATGCGTGTGGTTGGTGTCTGTATGGATATTTATTCTAAATAAACCGCTCAAATATTGAAGTGACCTTCAGGAGCGGTCATTTTTTTTGCTCTTCAAAAAATATTTCTCTCTAGGGGCGCCAAGACTTTTGTTTTTTGACACCTCACACACTTTTCCCGGCCTAACAATAATGAAATAATTTAAAAAAACATTAAAAAAGAAGTCAGGGGTCATATTATGGTATAAAAGTATAAAAAGCTTTTGTTTATTTAGTTATTAACATAGAGTAGTTAAGCACATATGTTATTACCCGACTCCCTTTTCTTTTTTTTTTTTCATTATTTTTTACTTTTTATTAGATTAGAGTTTTATTATTGTTTTAAAGTCGGTTTAATTTTTTTAAACTGTTTATTCTTTGCTTTTTAGTTTACTAATATTACTATTAAATCGATAAACATACACTTAAAAACACAGACTACAGTAAAAAGCACAAGCACGCATAATTTGATTGGTTTGAAGCGAATAAAAAAAAAGATTTAAGTAACCAGAACTAACCATGACCCGCACGAATAACGTACGGCAGAGAGAAAAAATAGGTCTAGTACCTTTCTCTCTCGCGATCCTGACTTAGTTTTTTTATGGGACCACCAAGAATTTTTAAAATCGGTCCACAAACGCCGAAGTAATCGCCTAACATATATATATATATATATATATATATATATATATATATATATATATATATATATATATATATATATATATATATATATATATATATATATATATTCTGATGGAAATTAACACTATTCTTTGACAATGAAAATTTGCTTCATACACAGTTACAAAGAAAAATTAATACAGATACGCGTTATTAAAAAAAATGTAGTTGGGCAAATTTTTTTTACTTTTAATTAAAAAAAAAATCCTAATTTGGTTAGAGACTTGCACCGTATATATTTTTTTAAATATCAAATCATGAATAGCTAGATTAAAATGTACTTTCACAGATTATTCATAGTTTAACCAGTTTATATCTATTCCGATGGCATTGCACTTTTTACATGTGACGAATTTTTATTTATATCGTATGGGACAAGGTAATAATAGTAAAATCACTGAACCCTAGTAGCAGTATAGCAGAAAACTAACGAAAATACATGGTACCAAAATAATTCTTGAGATTAAATTACATTTTTTTTAATTATTTCTAAATATAATAACAGTCCAAGAGCACGAAATAGGCAGGCTTTCGTAATTTTGTAAAAGCTGAAATTTTCTTAGCGCGTGCTTGCAACATAGATAGCGTTGAGAGACTATGAAGTTTGACTCATATTGGCTCTGGCAGGAACCAGGTACCAATGGTTAATGAAGTCAAATTCCCCGCCGGAGAAACATTTTTAGATACTGTTAATGCAAAAACCGCCCGTGGTGGCTCAATATGTTGTCTAAAAGGTGCTGAAACATGCAAACTTTTAGGTCTCAGTGCTTGTACAACGAGGACGAAACAGGGTAAAAGATGGGTTAAATATCCAAAAACCCGACACCCACGGTACTCTTATGCTAAAGATAAAGGCCTTTGTGGGCTGTCTCAAAGAATAAAGAAGATAAGGGACAATATTGATAAACGCTACTCAATATCATAGTTTTTTTTTCTGGTATTTATTGAGATTATCAATAGTCGCTGGGCCAGTAATAAATTTAACTTCATGATAAAAACACTATTAGGGGGTTTCTTTGGACGAGTCCACCATGAATATGAATATTCATACTGCCATATTGGCTACTCCTACATTTTGTTTAATTTGCCAAGTTGATATCTCAGGGTTCTCAACAACTGCTTGTACAACATTATTTTGGGTTTCTTTTAAAGATTCCTTTCTTCAAGATAAAACTGACTTTTTAACTTTCTATCCAGCTGTAAGGATATTTTTAAAGATACATTGCTGCTGTATTTACAGTATTTTTGTGGAACAAAATGTAGCACGTTAGCATGTCAAACTTTTCTTCATGGCTATAATGGCCAACCGGCATATTCTACGATAATAAGACAATAGATATTAACTATTTACCAATAAACAATAATAAAGACAACAGTAACAATAAGAACAATTGCTCTAAAAACAACAACTCGACAAACAGGGTAATAAGGATAATAATTACTATTTTATCATGACACTAAATTATGTTACAGACACGGTAGCAGTTATTAACGTCAAAACATTTGTTTGCAAGGCCAACTTTAAAATACCTTTAAAAAAATAGAAAAATGCAATTTTTCTTTTAAATAAAATTTAAAATACGAATTCGAGCCATATAAAAAAATAAGGTTGATGATGGTTTCTTGAAAACGAAACGTCGGATATAAAATCTAAAAATACTATCATGTAGTAGCTAACAAGTGCTAATAAAAAGTGTTATTAGTTTTTTTATATCTCTTCAAATAAAGTCAGAAAAAAATAAAATCGATATAGTCAAATTTCCGTTTTTGCCAAATATCTCAGCAGACCATGAAATATTTTAAAGTTTCTAAACGGATTGTAAATAAGCTTTTAAAAACACAACTTTTCCCAATTTAACCTACGCTGTATCTCCAACAGGTACTGAGATTCCCATGCTTAGGATCCTTATCTTGGACACACTGTATAGTAATTTAAAAACATTATGTGGCTTCAAACCTAAAATTGATGTCTTCTGTAATTCATCTTTCATAGAAAATAATTTTTCTCTGTATTCTCAATTATTGTAAAAACGTATTTAAAAACTCATAACAAGAATGAAAGACAAACCAGCTGCAACAAAACAAGTGGCAATAAAAACAAGACGATTTCTAACAAAACCAAATAGGTATAAATCTGTCTAGTCAGGTGTAGAACATCTCCGGGCTATCTTAAGACCCAGATATTTTGTGAAATCGTGATCGGATCTGAAGAAAGTTGTTTAAAGAGCTGATATGAGCAACGACGCAATGGTGAAAAACTTTTCCTATCACTGCTTCGACGAAGTTTGATAAATTTGAAGTGATTAAAGTTATCTTTAACCTAAATGCGTTTATTCGCCCTTAATAGAGAATTATTGCACAGTGAAATATGGCCAGGCACTAATAATACCCAGAGTTTCTTTATGAGAAGGGGTTTAGACATAAGCAAGACCAGGGATAGCTTTTGTCAGGGACGTGAGGGTGTGAGAATTACGATTTCGGTTGGCAGTTCTGTTAAAAGTTGGTAGCATTATCAGCTGATGACAGAGTCGTGCCTTGTCGAAGCTTTGTTTGGTAAAAAGTAAAAACTGTGGAAATTTGCCATTTTCATTTTGGTTGTATCTTTTGCAAGGATTTCCAGTTGTTAATGTTTTTCATTAGTTTAGAGACTTTGCATATAATTGGTTCGGACTTGTTTTATTTTAGAGATTTTGATAGTGTTTAGTCGAATAGTTTTCAGTCATTCGTGTTTTTATATACATATGATACTGATGAGTGTCCGCTAATTAATGATACACAGAAAAATACAGATTTCTTATGCGAAAATACCCATTTAGGATTTAAACAAACATACCTATATCCAAAAGTTAATGATAAGGAAGATACGGGGTGTTAAAGGGATATAAATATTTTTATTCATGCATTTCGATAATTTCTGATATGTTTCAAACATTTTAATAAAACTCGGTATCCAAGAGTTTTTAGCTATCAGCTATTTATATCTGAGCAGTTGTAATTATAGCTAATACGATGTTATTGAAGGTACATACTTTCGGGTGCACTGAACAACTAAAACGTGAATACGTTAAAAACGGTTGTCAAGACCGATTCTTACTAAGTATACCTTTTTTGTGCAGAAAGCATAGAGAAGCTTACTAGTTTACATACATACAGAGTAGTAACAACAAAAAATTGGGTAGTTAGAGAATTTTAAGTAGTGTACCCATTGCCCTCTAGTCTACACACAAAAATTAATATTCGATCTAAAAAACTAATGTTTAAAAACCCCGAGATACCGTTTTATTAAAATATTTAAAAAGGGGGGAACAATTATCGAAATAAATTTACTTTTTTCTTTTTACTATGACACCCCCGTATCTATAAACTTTTGGATATTAGGTATGTTTGAATAAATCTTAATATTTTGGCATAAGGAATCTGTGGGTTTCCTGTGTACTATTCATTAGCGGACACCTTGTATACAAAGTTTTTAAAATGGTTTTTGACTTACGGAACCATGGAAAATGTTTTGCTCTGCCAGGTACCTCATCGTTTTTCAATATTTAAACCACTTTTTATGTTTTTGTTTTAGGTTATGCCTATTAAAATCATACAATAAATTTTGTTTACAACATACAGTTCTATTTTATTTTCTCCTTAATTCTACGCCACTGATCTGCCTAAAATCAAACATGGCCGAAAATGGTCCGACTTGACGTCACAGCCGCGCTAGCCAATATGGCGAATGTCGTGACCTTATCTCATCAATCGACTTTGATAATACCGGCCTTATTTTGACATCTGAGCTTACGCAGATGCACGGTGGGATAAGGAATCCCTTAATAAGGATAGTACCTGGCTTTATTTATGTCGGTTTTAGGTCGTGCCTTATTTTGGCCTTATTTTAACTTCGGAACTGTTCGTCACACCGAACGGCTGCCAATCACAAAATGGAAAAGTTTTTAGAGGTAAAAATACATAGTTAAAACCTTGCTTTTTCAAATATACTTCTGTGATTGTGTTATAAAAATCCCTACAACACAAAACAATAAAGAAAATCTACCAAAAATTTGTTCCCTTTTTTTTAAGGTTAATGGTACTCTCAACATAATTTGCAATAACTCTAAATTATGGGTTCAAGCACTATTTAAATAAGGCCGGTATTAATAATTCCCGAGCTTAATAAGGCAACTTGCAATAATTCTCTATTTATTATTTAAAATTCCATTTATATTTTGCCTTTTACTTTAACCAAGAACCAACTATAACCAAGAAGGATAGAAAAATACGTATTGTATAAAAGTTTCATACTTTTTATCTATTATTATCTTTTGAGCATAACAAAACAAACAAATAAACACCAATAACTTAAGAAAAATTAAGAGGTAAACTTTTTTAAATGGAACACCCTGTATATTAGGTCATCACTAAAAGGGTCTTTTAAAAAGCTTTACAACAATACTATATTTAATCTATCTATCTTAAATAGTTTTGGAAATATGATTATTCAAATCTGAAAGTAATTTTTTCATAAAGGAAATTATATCTATTATTTTTCAGATTTAGGTGGTCATACCTCAAAAACTGTTTGCCATAGATAAAAATAAGATGTGTTATTTATGATAAGCCTATTAAAAAAAGTTGACCTTTTCATTTTTCCCAAGTTTTTGATGTTCAGTTGTTTCTTTTATCATGCTTAAAATATACTAGATGAAAAAGTATAAAAGTTATATACGGGACGTTTTTTTCTATCCTGCTTAGTTATAGATAAGAATGGGTGGCAAAATATGAATGAAAAGCCTGTATTTTTACCCTCACCATCACTTGAAAATTTTGCTTTTTTGTCTTTTTAACATTAACAAAATATGAGTGTGACAAAGTAAAAAGTACAGGGTGTCCCAAATTTGTAACCGTAAGAGATACCCTAAGAGATAAAGGGCCAGTTTTTTAAAATTTAAGAAATTCTAAACTTTCCAAAAATTTTTGGAAAAAATCGAAAATTTCTTTTAATTCATTTTTTATAAAGTTATTGTAACCGCTATTATAGTTATTTTATTAAAAAACGACGTTGTGTGTGTTATATTTTTTTTGTGAGCGCTTAGAAAAATTAACATTACTACTATTCTACTATATTTAAGTTCAAATTTTTCTATATGCATGCGCAAGCTGTTTCATGGCTACTTCTTGATCCAAATTTGATTATGACAATGACAATGATTAAAATTTAAAAAAATAGAATCGTAAGTGTCAAAAAACGTCACATGTGAGGTGTCATTGTGTACAGAATGTTATACTGTATAAGCAATAGTTAAAAGTATATCGGCCAGTAAACCAACAACAAAGGATATACGATTATTCATCCAATGCAAAATGTTTACATGCCGGTATTCACGTTAGACTGTCTCTTTCCTCACATTGCCTATGTGTATCATCATTTAGTTGATTCTGTATACTATCGAAATAAAATAAAATATATCGTCGGTGCTATTTAAAATATAAAAATGGAATTTTTTCGTTGAATGAAAAATATTAGAATCATGGGCGCCATCAGGACAACTTACAAGGGGGTGCAAAAATGTTGTAATTTTGAAGACCAAGAAAAAAAATTAAGGAAAAAAAAGGTCTTCGCCTGATAAAACGAAAACGTAATATTTTAAATCTCTTTATAGATACAGGGCCCACAAAATTTTGAAGAGAAAAAACTGGCAAAAACTACTTTTTTCTACATTTATCGCGAGCATACAAAAGCCAGGGGTGTACAAAAACCTTTAAGAACAAAGAAAACTTTATTTTTTCCTAACAAAACGTATATATTTGTATACATTTTCTATCGCGCGCGTATTACATCCAAAAGCCAGCCTTGCACCTCCCTGGCGCCCATGATTAGAATACAAGTGGATGTAACTTTCAGAAACATCAAGGTATGGTTAAATTAAACCCTTCTGGTATTTGAACCTGCAACACTAACGGTCGTATTCACCAAGCTCTCACTAACCTTATCAAACTTAGTGTATTCCTTTTACCTTGTAGAACCGTTCTGAACCGTTCTCTGAACTGTCAATAATGTCAAGAACGGTTCTATAACATGAAAAAATGTAAAAATTGTAAAAGGAACACTCATGGTGTCGTTCCGGGCGGTCCTGAAGCATAAAGGAATACACCTACTGATAGCAGTCTACTATCAGTTGGTGTATTCCTTTTATGGTCTAGAACCGCCCAGAACGACACCAAAAAGTGTTCCTTTTAATTGCAGTCTATTGTATTTTTCGAGTTTTGACGTTCTTGACAGTTCAAGAACGGTTTCGGGCGGTTCTACAAGGTAAAAGGAATACACTAAGTCTGATAAGGTTATAGTGAGAGCTTGGTGAATGCGACCGTAAAATACATTGCTGTCAAGTATACGGCAAAAGTGACAACAATTTATTTTTAAAAGGACAGGTTCAATAGAGTTTAACTGAACCATACCTTAAGATGCAGTTGTACAACCGGACTTTAATGTGCAAAAATAAGAGACTAGTTTAGCTTTTAACCATTTAAAACTTTATCAAAACGTTTATAAGTCTTATCAACATGTATAGAAAAAAATAGCACAAATAGTACACATTTTGCACTTTGTCAGATAATTATCGAAAAATGTATTCCCAAGTTAACGTGTATTCAACATCATCGATGCTACATAATTTTTTCAAAAAATTAGCAAACAAAAACAAGTAAACTTCTTGTTAACTAAAACAGTCGTGAGAATGCTTTCACTTTGAATTTAATCTTTTGTCATATTTCGCATTAACAAATTATTGTAGGAAAGATAAATGATAGCCACTTTAGTAACATTACCATGATAAAGACGAAGTGATGAGAAGATTTTTTTATAAAATAGTTTTTTTTTTAAATTTTATTTATTATATCGCCAAATAGCAAAGCGGCGCTTTCCCTCAGTATGTCAATATTAAATGTTTTGGGTGTCGGACTGTGCGAATGGGTCACTTTTGTGTCGGACAAGTTTACCACAATGTTTTACATGCAATTTTAAAACATTTTGTCAAAAATGGTAAGGGCGACAGTCATGAAACCATAACGCTTAAACTTATGTTTTGGGTATCAGACTTTTAGCAGGCGGGAATCGTGAATATAATCCCTGTGATTTTTGGCACAATGTTTAAAAATTTAATGTAAAACATTGTGGGAAACTTGTCCGACAAAAAAGGGACCCATTCGCCCAGTCCGACACCCTAAACATTTAATATTGACAGGCTGGGTTAAAGCGCCGCTTCCATATATGGCTGTATATTTCATTAATGGCACAGGAATTATTTATAGTTAAACACGGTATTGTGCCATCTAAGCAATTAGCGGAGAAAATATTTTAAAACAAGGGAACTCACTAAATTTGACAAATCCACAAATATATGTACATTTAATTTCAAAAGATTACATATAGCTGGAAAATATACCAACAATGGCGATCGCTGAATAATTTTACATCGCAGGTAGGCCGGTTTTAAATTAATTTTTGAGTATTGTGCTTTAAATTTTATTAATCACTAAATCTAGGGTCACGGTCACGGTCAGATTTTTACTTTATTTTAATTTAAGAAGTGTACCAATTTTTAAAAATATGTAATAACATATTTTAAGTATTTTGATATTTTTTAAATACTTACCACAAGTAGTAAACTCTTTAAAAGGCGCTAAAATAACTCACCTGAAAAAAAGAAAAGTTATTTTATTTATATTTTTTTATGCAATTTAATTTTTAAAAATGTATTGCTAAAGAAATTGTTAATTTATGCCTATACATATGAATATATGTTTATATTGCGTGTCTAAAGTCAAGACACCCTCTCCTAACTTTTGAATAATTGATCGGTATTTTTTTATGAAAATTTGAGCAATTTTAGACGCAAGATGTTGCTTCTTTGAAAACGTCAAAAAGATTTTTTTATATTTACTAGAATATGACCATATTTTAGTGAAAAAATTAGATTTTTTTTAAATTAAAAAATATATTTTTGTTGAGAAAAAATGGTATATTATAGTAGGCTTGCTGCAAAAACTCATTAAGTGAAAAATAAAAGTTTCTTGTAAAGTTAAAAACTATATAATAATAATAATAATAATAATAATAATAATAATATGGGTTTTTAGATAGTTCTATCCAAAAATTAAGTCATTGTTTTATGATTCAGATTTAAAACATATTTTTTAAAAAGTTAAAAGTTACCCTTTTATTTTGAAAATTACAATTGATACACCGTATAATCTTTGGAAAATAAAAATAAAAAAGAAAAACATGATTTAGTGAGTTTTTGCAGCAAGCTGACGTTATGATCCTACTAGTCTGCTATTGAGTTCATGGCTGTCGCGAAACGACAATACAGTGCATTTCTTTAATGTCCCCCTCCCTTTATTAACGGATCAATTAAAAAAGTAAAATTTTGGAACATGAAACTAATACATAAATACTATATTTTAGAGTGAAACTGACAGATAAAAATTCAAAGATGGCGTCTGGGCACCATCTTTGAAAAAAAAAATAGAAAGGGGTTTTGTGGCACATCATTTTTAGCTCCTGACAAGTACTTTACAACCCTAGAATGTAAAGTCAATAACTTCACCTAATACAAAATGGCGGTAATTTAAAACTTACCTAAATACCTGATTTGGATCGTAATATTTCCAAAACTATTACGGTTAGATGTTATAAATCTGGTATTTTCTTAAAGCTCTTTTAAGGATCTATTTAATAGTAATATAATATACAGGGTGTTTTATTTAAAAAAATAAATACTTTTTTCTACCCTGTATATTATCACAAGTATTACCATTAAGAAATATTTTAAAGAGCTTTAAGAAAACACCATATTGGGTACATCTAACTTTATTAGTTTCGGAAATATGGCCATCCAAATCAGATATTTAGGTAATTTTTAAGTAGGTACCGCGATTTTGTATTAGTTAAAGATATTAACTTAATATTCAAGGGTTATAAAATACTCGTCGGGAGCTTTAAAATGATATGCCCCAAGACCCCACTTTCTATTTAACTTTTTTTTCCAAGATGGCGCCCAGCCGCCATCTTGAAATTTTTATCTGTCAATTTTGCTCCTAAATATTGTATTTATTTATCAATTTTATTGATTGAATTGGGTAAATTTAACTTTTTAACATTAATCCGTTCAAAAATAAAAGGGGTGGGGGAGACATTAAAAAACATAAAGTGTAATCACATAGTCACAATGATGTGTTGATAATTTGTTTATTCCTAATAAACATGCAATTTTTAGTGTCTAGCAATTAAAGTTATTTTGTTAAAGCAAGTATTACTCACCGGAACCTTTTTTTGAAATATGTTAACAGTTGGTAATAATTATTTTTCTTTACTTCTACGCTTTCTAATAAAACATGCATTTGTTCTGGAATTTTATTCTAGATAATTTAATGTAATAAGAATAATTTAAATTGTTTACAATTATTGTAAGACATGCGTATATTATGTCACAAAAACTTTTGATTAAATGGTTTAATAGTCCTAATAAATTATATTATAATTGTGCTTATTAAATTAAAAAAAAGTTTTATAAGCAACATAAGGAACTGTTACCCACAGGTTTTGTAATAAGGATATTTTAAACCGCTAATGCCACATTTACAAATTGGATATCTGGAATATTCTAAGGTAAAGTTCTCGCCAGTAGAGAAGATGCAACGGCGTCATCACTTCTGTCTTACTTTCAATTATTCTCCTTTTTGTTGCTCGCACACGATGTAAATATATTTTTTTTTAATATTTAACAGACCGTAGTTTAAAAACTCAGACATTTAGGACATATGTTTATAAGAAGTTTTTTTCTTATTTTTTGTTATAGAATCGCCCCGTAAAATTTGTCGATTGAGTTACTGGACACCCTGTATGTATGTAGGTAATTTGATTGAAATTGATGAAAACTTTGATGTCTATTGGTGCCTAAACGGTGAGGTTTATCGACTCTAATAAAAAGTACCTGATTTTTTAGGTTCTTGATTGTCTACAAAATGGCGCCCCCAGCTTTGCGATATCTGTCAAAAGAAAAAAGTTATGATGTAAATAAATTTTAAGTTTTAGGTAAAGTGCCCTCTGGCGGTATTTAAAAAAAGTACTTTTGTCTTAAAATTTTAGAATCTACAAAGCTCGATTTGTGTGCCAAATATCAACTGGATTGGTTAACAAATAATTGCAATATGGCGAAAAAAACAAAATAAAAATTGAACTTTCACGGCTTGTAACTCGAAAGCAAATGACATTTTGAAAAAAAATTATATACAGCTCTACCCTTATTTTGTGAAGTAGAATCACCCCCTTAAGTTTCGTGATCGATTTTTGAATCACCATGTATAGCAAAGAGTAATCATAAAATTTTAAACCCTTTATATTTAGTCTAGTATTTTTAACTAAATATTAAATACCTATAATCAATTTTTTAATTTTTATTAGCTTGCACAATTTGTTTTTTAAATCTAGTATTAAACTTTTAATTTTTGGCCGTTTACAATATTTTCTCGTGCTTAAATTTTTTCATTTAATAAAGAACTCATTTAATCTTACTATACCATTAATTATTCATACTTATCAATGTTGACCATTTTGTGACCCAGTGTTTCCTTTTTGATTGAGTCATGTAAGATGAATTTAAAGCGCTAAAAATTTTTCGTTAATATTTTAAACACGCTGTAAGAGTTGATGTATGGATGACCTATTGTTACAGGAACCATTTATGACCAATTTGAAGCTGTTTTTTAAGCCTTAAATTTCACATTTTGGGCCGCTTAATAGATGGAGCTAATTAAATTTTCTCTCCTTTTTAGTCCATGTATTAAGAATTCCAAATCCAGCACTATAAGCCTTATTTTCATTTTTTTTTTCGAAATAAATCTCAATTTAATAAAATCATAACTGTAAAAGACATTTAAACAAATCTAAAACGTTAAGTGTTAGAAACACATATGACATTCAGGAAATATCACTTGGAAGTGACTGAGTACACAAAATAAAGGATTTATAAGACCTCTCATCAATCGTCTGGCCTTTGTCTACCATAAACGTTCGTGATGTAGACATTAGTTCCAATTAACATTGAACTTGGATGTAACGCTAGAAATTCATATATCTTATTCTACAAAACGTTTTTTATTTTTTTAAAGAATCTTGCAGATTTTGCATTATTAAAAAGTTTTTTTCTGCTAATGTGGTATTTTTCTAGAAATCAACTGTCATTCACTTATGGACAAATTTTCTACAGATATTCGCAGTTTTGCAAATTTTTAATTAAAAGCTTATTACGACTATGGAAGCGTATATAGTGGGCCAAGTTATGTATTTTTTTAAACTTAGCACTCAGACATTTTTTATGACTTGGGTGTTTAAGGGTTTGGACTATTTTAGCTTGAAAGAATGTGTCCACTTAATGAGGCAAAGAATCCACATACTTTTTATACCAAAATATTGAGATTTAACCAAATTTACCTATGTTTAAAAGTAATATTAAAGAAAAAAGGAGTACCATTTGGCTAAAACAGTAGGGCCTAGTTGTACAAAGCAGGTTTAAACTCTTAAGGTCAGGCCTTTAAACTTTTCGTAAAATCTCAATATTGCTGTCAGTGTCCAAAGTCGGTCTAAATAAGGTCATGACATTCGGCCATATTACTTTGACGCGTTATGACGTCTCCCATTTTTCGGCCATGTTGTTCAGTGCCGGAGATATACAGTTTATTGTATTAGTAGAACAACCGTTTACGCAACAGTTTTTAATTATTATTAAGTTGTAAACTCTTTTACTTTAAATAAAAACTTTTGGAATTACATCTTTCAACAAATATCACTTCCAACACAATGCAAAATGAAATGCGCAAATTCTAGACGCCACTGGATTGATCATCAGCTTTGATTTTACCCAGTCTTGCCAACTTTTCTTTCCGTGGAGTGCCCTTCCTTGCGTCCCCGACCTCGAACCGCCTAAAAATTGAGAATGTGTTGCAACCTTATAAATATAAACTAACCTTGGTCAGTGTCAAGGAATTGAAAGAATTTGAGATTTTACGGAAAGTTGAATTAAACCTGAGTTTAAACCTGCTTTGTACAACTGGGCATAGGTCTTTTTAAAAGAAACTTTGTAAGAATCGCTCTGGATAACAGTTTTCGAGATGTATGTGTCACATAGAAACGTGCCTACCGTTCAAATAAACAAAAAACAACGATTTTGTTAAACACAATTTTGAGATATTTACTATAATCCCACTAAAACACCTCTGAACACTCTGCTCAAAACTTACTTCTAAGTTACTACTTGCCGACAAACGATGCAACGCAGTAACGCCTAAATATCAAAAATTTCTTTCCAAGCCAGGGAACATAATAATTCTACCCGCTTTGTCTTATGTATTTTGTTTACATGACATACGTCTCCTCTAGGCGAAATTAGTACAGGAAATGGGCACAAATTTACGTGCCCCTAGGCAGAAGTCGAAGGTCAAACGGTAGTGTCCAGTAGAGTTTTAGTAGCAATATTTATTGTTAATTATTATTATACGTTTAATTTTCACAAGTAGGTATAGTTAATTAGTTCGTATGTTGAGAGTTATGTAATGTTATATGTGATAATTTAGAAATGAATCCACAACTGGAACTAAATGCTGTAGTTCCAACTACAGAATAACAGTTTTCCTTTTGAAGAAAAACTTTTTATTAAACAAAAAGGAAGACCTACTCCCGATCTTAAAATTAATTAGGCATCTACTAGTAAAACTAACAACAGAGATTTTAACAAAAACATTTATGGAAAATATTATATGGTAAAAACAAACAAGTTGTCAAGTTGGCCAATATTTGACAGTTGCTAGGGAGAAAATTAACAAGGGTAAAATTGTTGTAATAGTCCAAGAGCCAGTGAGCAGCAGACCTTTATCATGAAAGTTTGTCAGTCCATAATCCCAACATAGGTTGATGCGATGAAAGACTATAATGTTGAACTCATAGTGGCTTTTGCAGGTATCAGGTACCAAAGGTTAATAAATTAAAACTTAACTTTGGTCATTTTGTAAGAACTGAATTTTATTAATGACAATATTTTTGATATTTAAAAAAGTCTTATGTAAGATTTGTAGAGTTTTCAAATAGGTATGTTCTAGAAATATTTTGAGTGACCCAAAAAAGGTATTGCGTTAAAGTTAGTTTTTTACAAAAATGTTTTTTGTAACACTCTGTATACATTAAAGAAATTTTATGACATGCCTAGAAACCCTACAACTTTATGTACAAGACTTTTGTTATATCTTGTTAAATAATAGAAATAATGAACTTCATCGGACCATGGGGCCACACAAAAATGTTTGTCGGCCAAGGGGCTGGAACTGTCAAAGCTGTCTGCTAACTGGAGAAGAATCTTCTAATAGGTACCCAAGTAACGTATATAAAATTCAGCTTTTACAAAATGACAAAAGTTATGTTTTAATTAATCAACCCTTGGTACCTGGTATCTGCCAAAGCCACTATAAGTCAAACTTCATAGCCTTTCATCGCTTCTATCCATGTTGGGAGCATGCACTGACAAAGTTTCAGCTTTTACAAAATGACGAAGGTCTGCTCTCACGGACATTTACTCAATAATGTTAATGTATATGGTTGTAAATAAAAAAATAGAATATTACTTTTAAAAAATATTATTTCAATATAAAACCATCCAATAAACAGGGCATCTCTTAATAAGCGCATATCATTTCGTAACCATTATTCGGGCCATCAATTTCTCTTAAAACCGCACGAACAAATTTGTTTTGTTTTAACAAAACCATGTCTTAAGATTCCCTTTCAGATGAAGTTCATATCCTCAGCATCCTAATTACAGGTGAAACCGACAACATTAATGAGCCGTAAAAATAAACGAAAGTGACGATATTTTTGCTTTTTCACTTAAATCGACATA
This sequence comes from Listronotus bonariensis, assembly GCA_014170235.1. Taxonomy (NCBI): domain Eukaryota; kingdom Metazoa; phylum Arthropoda; class Insecta; order Coleoptera; family Curculionidae; genus Listronotus; species Listronotus bonariensis. Next base: position 28,971 of record JACEGR010005319.1, read on the forward strand.
AATTATAATATTAAACATGTTGAGTGGCTTATAAACATGTCCACTGATATTTATTGTCCTGTAGATATTGTGTGAGGCCTATAATAATCCGCAAGCTGTGAAATTTCACTTTTTAGAAGCCTGAGGGTACAAGTAAGAACTGTGTTTATATACTTTATTATATCTATATTTACCCTAAACTAGAGAAACGTGTGGTTTTTAAGTGGACGTAATTGTCCACTCAGGCATGGATTTAGGTTTAGGTCAAGCCCTCATAAAAAAAAAAAATTACTACTGGTTTCTAAAAATGGCAGTTTATGTATTGTTAATTGTTTAGTGACTTTTATTTCGCGATATTGGAAACAGTCACTTACTTTTGTTGGTTACATCGTTCGAGTGCTGCAACCGACCAATAATGACCGAATAAACGAACGGCCATTTGGAAATAGTTATTTACATTACAAGATGCGAAAGTTTACTTTTTGGTGTGAGGTGGTTTTTAAATGGCCGAGGCGAAGCCGAGGCTATTTAAAACCTCCGAACACTTGAAAGGCCTTTCGCATCGTGTAATGTATTATATTTTTTCTGCTACTGTTCTATGTATCGCATAATTTAATAATCATTAACATCATGTTTTAATAGAAATATCAGAGATTTTGAAATTTCACCTGTTAAAAATTAATCCATAGCAACACATTTATTGTTGACATTGTCTGTCATCAGCACTTGTCAGATATTGAATTATTGTTAATTTAGTATAATTCCATTTCTATTTTAAAATGTTAATGAATATGAAAATGGCATCCAAAAGGCAGCTGACCTTGTGTGTGCCTCACTTCTGCCAGACAAATCTAAAGAGAGGTACCATCAAACATATAAATCGTTTTCTGAATGGCTTGCTACAAAAAATGTGGGGCGGATTGACAAGAATGTGATGTTGGCGTATTTTCAAGAAAAATCCGAGTCTTTATCACCACCAACCCTCTGGTCTGTATATTCCATGCTCAAGTTAACAATTTCCGTAAACAATAATCAAGATATTTCGGAGTTCAAGAAACTAGTTGCTTTTATTAAAAGGAAAAACGATGGTTATGAGGCAAAAAAGTCAAAAATTTTTAAAAAAGAAGAAATCATAAAGTTTTTACTTAACGCGCCTGATCAAAGTTACTTAGCAATGAAAGTAATAGCCATTATGGAAGTGGCTGGGGCATGCCGGACAGACGAAATATACAGAATGAAGCTAAGTGATGTAGAAATAAGAAATGACGTGGCTATAGTAAAAATAGTGGAGTCTAAAAATAAAGTTAAGAGAAACTGTAGTAACCAACGATAAAGGCTCAGTTCCTTATGTCAGATTTCTACAGGAATATATTAAGCTGAGACCAAGGAATGCTCTAGATGAGCGCTTATTGTATCGTTATGAAAGAGGTAAATGTGTTAATCAAGTAATCGGAAAGCACACTATTTCAAATGTACCTAAAGAAATTGCGAAGTTTTTGAAGCTTGAAGACATCAGTAGATACACTGGCCATTCTTTTAGAAGATCGTCAAATACGTTCCTTGCCAATGCTTCGGATGTCGATATTTTGGACTTAAAAAGGCACGGAGGTTGGAAGTCTTCTTCTGTTGCGGAGGGATATATTGCTGAATCCTATAGTAATAAGGTGGAAATTTCAAAGAAGATTTAACACGAAATTCCTACCAATATTTCCTCTAATGAAGTAACAGTTAAAAATATGAATATTAACGTAGTTAAAGGTGATAACGATACCCCAACAACAAATTTAAAAACTGTTAATTCAAGTATTATTCCTCCAATTTCTTTTGCTAATTGCTCAAATTGCACAATTACTTTTAATGTCAATACCTAACCTGGTTTTTTAAAATATTTTGTCATAAATTAGTTACTTTTTATAAATAAATCCTAATATTTCCCACAAGCATATTTTCATTTTTTTTACTCTTACTTTTTGTCCAGGCGCTGAAAATATTACTTTCGTAGCTAGCAACGCTTAGCAACCAGGTAACACGAAGGTTCTCTTTCGTTATCATTCGCGTTGCTGGGCCACAAAGTTTTCTTATTTATACAGTAGTAGAAAAATATATTGGCGTAACAAGTGACATAACCAACGGTTACGGGCGCCGGCTATGAGAGGCCGGGGGGCGCTTGCCCATCCCCGGGATTTAGGTTATTGTAGCACACTCTTGTAGCATATTCTTGGACACCCTGTATAGGGCGGTATGAATATTCGTGGTAGACTTGTCAAAAGAAACCGCCCTAAAAAGGTTTTAAAAGTGTTCTTATCATGAAGTCCATTTTATTACTGGTTCAGCGACCAACAGTCCCGAATCAGTTTGGAGCTGATTCTACAGGAGCTAACTGCTCTATTAAAGGTGCTTATTATTTAAAAAAAAAATGTTTTTAAATCACCAATTTTATTTTAAGTTAGGTACTGGCACTGTAAAGAAAAGTTATTATAATACAATTACGAGTATATAAGCTTTTTTACCTTTCTTTGTTAAAAACAATTTTTTCAGGTATACGTAATTATACATTTAGATATACTCTATAAATTATAATACATAAAATAATTGCCATTTTTACATACTTAACCTAAGGAAAAAAACTATGTCATTCAAGACAAATAGGCTAATAAAATTAATTGTTTTTTATTGTTATATAAAACTGCAACAATTATTGTTAGACCTTAATCGAAATGCAACAGTTTCAATGCCAGAATATTAATTTATTACTCTTAATAATAATAGCTGATTAGTAAAAAATCGTAACAACAACTTTAATTAATGTTCATTAAATGGAAATAGTTATACCAAGCGTCATGTTTTATTTAAAACCAACATAAGAAATATAAATAATTCGGAAGTAACATACATACAGAATAGCACATATTTACAGGATGTCCCAAGTAAGAAATCACTTAAAAGATATTTTATACAGAGTGGTCCCTAATTATTAGGCCAACATTTTAATAACGATTAATACGTTTTGAATATTATAATAAAGCTTGGTATTTATGGGTTTTCTTATATAAGCTTTTCATATCTGATGTAAATTTTTATGTGTTAACTGAAGAACGCTACTTATACTACTTTATATTTCTCTAAAAAGTTGCAATTTGTTTGTGCTTCCCTGTGTTAACCTTTCAAATAAAACTTTCAAATAAAATATTGAATACTTATGTTTTCTACACAAAAAAAACTATACTTTGTAAGATTCGCTATGAGCAATCATTTTCTAGATATTTACATTTAAATTATTTAATGCAACCCAAAATGCTTTTAATTAAAAAATGGAACCCCGCCAATATAAGCGGCGCGGCGCGTCTATATTCGCGGGGTTCCATCATAGATAACCTACATTTAGATCCGCAGTGGCCAGAAGCATTTTTCGGATTTTTACGACCTCGCGCAGTGGGTGGACGAACATGCGAACTTAAAAGCCGTGGTAAAATACAAACACCGACACCCCGTACCCTCCGTCCGCGGTCTGACCATGACAGAAAACCAGGACGCCGCGCCGTCGACAAATTCTTCTTCTCTCTCTTCAATAGTCTCTTTGGTGCTGTGCACAAACCCGTTTTTCGCCCATGAAATGAAACTTTTGTTTCGCGCAGGTAATAACATTGGCAATCCATCGAGATCAGTGAGTTCCATTTAATTACATGTAAACTTGTCCGAAACAATTTTGACTCCTCTCGACGCGTCGCCTAAGTGGGCGAGCACCTTAATTGCTATTAAATTCGTTAATATAAAATGGCCAATCCTTAACAACAAATTCCTATTCACCTCAGTATAGCACCAAACATAAAAAATGACTTCTAAGTAATCTGGTATAACCGCAATAAAATATAACAATGTTAAAAACATCCAATTAATAAGGTACTAAAACATGGCCTAGTTATGCCCGAGTACCTCGTAAATTTGATTCTATTTTTATTAAGCCTTAACAATGTTGTCTAGAAAAACCTACAAGTTACTAGGTCAACAAGATACAAAAGTAAAAACTTGGGATTGTACTGACCACAAAACGTGAAGTTAAAAGTTGTTTACTATAAGAGAATGTGTATCAGTTATTGAAACACTTTCATTCAATTTCACTTCCATTCAATTTTGTTTTATTGATTTTGGTTTTGAAATAAGTAAATGCAAAATATTATTACCTATCAATGAAAATTATTGCAAATTAGGAGTGTTTTGCAAAAACCTTATATGTATGTAAGTTTTTTGTTTTTTAATGAACTGTGAGAGCGAGTTGACGGTCTAATTAACTACGTCGCTTGCATAAAAAAGGTACTGGCTTATCACCCGCCAGAGGCAAAGCTCAATTATAAGAAGGAAACCGCCGTCCGGCAGCAATGCTTATAGTAAACAGTTAAAAAAAATTAAACCGACAAAACAATAATAAAACTTACTAACACTTACAATACCCAGCAAACACTATTTGCCGGCAATATACATTTTTATATTGGCATTGATGGTAAAGCATTGGCAATTGGTGGCAATATTATGCAAACATCTAATACGCATTAAAAAGTTAACCGTAAATAAACACTTAATTGCCAATAAATTTTACATGCAGGCGAATTGCCGGCAAGCATACAAAAATGGCGGCATACCAATCCTGATTAAATAAAGCATGCCTTTTGTTGCCGGCAAATAAATATTGGATTTTGAAGGCAAACCTTCAACGCAGATTTATACTTTTCAAACCATATTATTAACATTGGTATTTAACTAACATTCGAGAAATTTTTTTGATCCGTTTTATATATAATGGCGGCTAAACAACATTATTTTATGTTTTTTACATAATTTAAAGGAAATAGCCTTTTTCTAAAATTTTATTGATACAAATCATGCAAATAAAAATTAAGTCAAACAAAATGTTTATTATGTATTTTTGAGAGAATAAAAATAAAATAATGGTAAAATTAGCTAGGTTAATTTCGACGATTTCGACCGAAGGTGATAAATTCAAATTTCCCGCTTAACTGAAATACAAGATTTGACAATTTGACAGATGAGGCAACCTTGATTTTGTTTGGCCGCTTTGTGCAATTGTTTTCTACGTGGTTTTCTAGCTTTTTAGTTTCTTTTTTAAAGAAAAGAGTTTTTATAGTAGACATAATTAAGTGTATTCATAACCTAATTAGTGCGTGTTGTGTAATTAATTGGTGATGGCTAGTCAAGAAGGCGGGTTATTCAAGTAGACTGTTAGGAGCTGTAAACATTTTGTTTAAAACCTTTTAAATTTGTAGTTACCTAAAAAAATTATATAAAATCAGGGAGTTGCCTTATTAAAAGTTTTAAAGACGTGTTAATAAAAAAATTATATATATTTAATAGTTTTTTTTGACATTTAACTCCCTTAAAATATTTCTCCCTATGTTTTGGATCTGAAAATTGAGTGTAAGTGTCCCTTAAATACTTACTATTTTAAAGTGTTTTCTTTTGATTTACTATCTTTTTTAAATTTTATTAAATACTTTTTATTTTTTTTTGGTTTATTGTTACGGTATAAAAATTTATATTATGTAATTTTTATTGATAAAGTTTTCCTGCCTTTTTTTCTCATTTTTTCAATTACAAAATTCTAAATATGTTATTTAACTTTTGGGACATTCAACTTATAAAACTTGCAATACTTATTTAATGATGAATGCCATTATCCTAAACGCATTTTTTGCCAATAACTTATTAATGATGGATGCCATCATCCTAAACGCTTTTTTGGCATAACTTATTAATAATGGATGCCATCATCCTAAACGCATTTTTCATCATAAATTATTAATGACGGATGCCATCACATTATCTGCAACACGTGGCCTAATAACGGCCAATTGGCCACTTTCGCGTGTTTTTGATACCTTTTTGCAAATGCCTTGCCATTAAAGAGTGTTGGCAATGCCAGTAAATTAAATGTACATGGCCGCCACAAAAATGTTATATGGGCGCCGTCCGGCAGCAATGCTTATAGTAAACAGCTGAAAAAATTAAACCGACTTCAAAACAATAATAAAACTTACTAAAAAGTAAAATTATTAAAAAGAAGTCGGGTAATACAATATCATACTATTTGAGTATAAGAGGCTCTTGTTTATTTACTTACATTGAGTAGTTTGGCACATATATTATTACCCGATCTCTTTTTTTTTGTTTATTATTAATTTTTTATTATTTTTTTAAAGTTTTATTATTGTTTTGAAGTCGGTTTATTTTTTAAACTGTTTATTTTTGCTTTTTAGTCTATTAAAAACAGACTACAGTAAAAAGCACAACTAGGCGTAATTTGATTGGTGTGAAGCGAATTAAAAATAAGATTTAACTAACCAAGACTAACCATGACCCCCAATGTGCCAGTTTTGCATGACCGTCTGTATGTATTTTATAGTATTATTAGAAAATCAAAATTTTTAAATAATTTGTTGGTAGTTTTTATGTTATTATTTTATAAAAAAATGTGATACCCTTTTAGAAAACCATTTTATGGTCTTTTTAACGTAAACCAATTCAATTTTAAAATAGGTGTGTGTTAAATTATTAAATATAATTAATAATTTTTAACAACCCGTAGTTTAAAAACTAAGATGTTTAGGACATATGTTTATATGAAGTTTTTTCCTTATTTTCCATTGTAGAATCGCCCCGTAAAGATTGTCGGTTGAGTTAGTGGACACCCTGTATGTATGAAGATAATTGGATTAAAATTGGTTAAAACTTTGATGGCGAAGGGTGGCGAAACGGTTAGGTTTACCGACTTTAATAAAGAGTACCCTATTTCTAAGTTCTTGATTGTCTATAAAATGACGCCCCCAGTTTGCGATATCTGTCAAAATAAAAAAGTTATGATGTAAATAAATTTTAAGTTTGAGGTAAAGTGCCCTCTGGCGGTAATAAAAAGTACTTTTATCTTCAAATTTAAGAATCTGCAAAGCTTGATTGGTGTGCCAAATGTCAACTAGATTGATTAAAAATAAATGCAATATGGCGAAAAAATAAATATTGGACTTTAACTCCTGTAACTTGATAACCAAGGAGATTTCGACATTTTGTCAAAGGACTTACTAACATTATTATTTATTGCAAAATTTCCTAACGCATTTTCCGAACAACCTGTATAAAAAATTCTGACAACTAATAAGTCCAATTATTATTATCGAAAGTGATTACTAACTGTCAATTTTCTTTAACTCCCACAATTTATTAAACAACCAGTTTTTTGTCTGCCTGTCGATTATTTACTTGACTGAACCGAATCAAGAAAATTAGGTCAATCAACCTCAAGTCTACAAAAGTCAGGTAACTGTAAAAACTGACCCATACCAATATTATACCAATAAATTTATTAATTTATTTTAAAACGAGCTATTTAATTAATAAAATTAATGAGCTAGGTCATTGGGAAAATAAATATATGCATACTGGACATACATACAATACTCGTTTAAGAAAAAATATATTTTTGGCGATCATTTATTTATGACCATAAAAAATTAAATTGGTTTAAATATAAACGAGAATTCAAAAAAAAAAATATATATATATATATGAAAAGTCAGTGGGTCATATAATGGGGAAGTATTGGGAAGTATGGGGGAGTATGGGGAAGTATGGGAAAGTATGGGGAAGTATGGGGAAGTATGGGGAAGTAGGGGAAAGTATGGGGAAGTATTATGATGTATGGGGAAGTATGGGAAAGTATGGGGAAGTATAGGGAAGTTTGGGGAAGTATAGGGAAATATGAGGAAGTATTATAAATTTTAAACGACTTATGGACGACATTGGTGGAATTTTTTTCTATGTAAAAAATATCTCTTGATACACCATAATCTTTTAAAATATCCAAATTGGTATAAAAGTTAATGTATACAGTGTGTCCCAGAATAGGTGTTACAAGAGGACAAATAGACGAAAACTCTTGGAATTTTAAGATGGCACTTTGGGAAAACTGGTCGCATCGGCCAAAACTAAGAAATAAAAAAATTATTTCGATTGCTGTTATATAGGGTTATAAGGTTATACAAGTTATAAGTAAAAATATAAAAATGCCCAAGAGTAAAGTACTTTAATTTTTTAAATATAACAAAATTGATAAGAAAATGTTGTAGAGAAATTAATTTTATATCAAAATTTATTTTTAGAGTAAAGTGACCACACGGCCCGATTTTGGCGGGACAGTCCCGCTTTTGGCGCGTGACATCTGTTTTTTAGAAATTCCCCGTTTTTGGCGGACTGGGTGTTAATGTACCAATACAGTAGTATAGCAATATTTTTTTGCTTTTCAAGAAAAGAGAATAGGAAAAACAAACAATTTGTCTTCATCTTATTACATGTTTTCCAATTGTCCCACTTTGTATGATTGAAAATGTGGTCACTTTTAGTTAGAGCATTAAATTAAATAAAAAAACTTTGTCAATTTTTTTACATTACACATTAAAACTTTAATACTGGGCAAGAGAGAAAAAAATTGAAAGCAATTAGGGCTTGTCGCACATAGGTCAGTAAAACAGCGACAAAAACGCGATTTTTACAGGCATCCACAGCACGTAGGCATATTAGCGAGTCCGATGTCGGCAATCCACGTCCTTTAGTAAACAAATGCAACACAGAATAATTTTGTATTTTCTTTACAGTGTGTGATTCATATTGTGATTGTGTCTGGTTTTTACACGGGGAAATTAGTGTTATTTCATGAAATTTTTGTACCAAAGATGGATTTCTTTAATATTAGATTTGTGGACGAGATTGAGAAACGTAATGTACTTAATAATTATACATTAAAAGAATATTTGCAAAAAGATTACACAGAAAGAGCTTCAAATGAAATAGCAAAGCAAGTTAACCTGTCAGATAAGAAAATATTTAATTTTTGTCTGCAAAATTATGTTCGGTAGGATTCAGGCTTTTAGGCAATTGTCTTAAGCCGCGTCCAGATCAATAAATATTACATGTTGTGCGTTGTATTTGACGGAAATTTGCTGAGCAAACTTGGGTCAAATACAACGCACGGGAAAAGTCAAGATATCAAATTTGTTCCAAATTCAATGGGGATTTTAAAAATAATTTATATTTTTGAAAAACCGTGGCGTACCATTTTTTGCTGAGCAAATTTGCGTCAAATACAACGCACAACGCAAATATTTATTGATCTGGACGCAGCTTTGGAGAGTTCTATTATGGCACTTTTTGATTTAGGGAACATCGGCGCACTCCGATAGACATATGATTTCATTGACCGAGACTAGTAAAAATTAACCATTAAACGTATGCTCGTCTCTGTACGGTTGTCATCACTTCAAACACGAATATACGCGTACATACTGTCGAAAGCTCGTCGAATCTCTGTCTTGTCGATGTGTCACCGACTTATGTGCGGAATACCTAAAAGTTTTTAGGGATTTTGTTTATAAATTTACTTTCTATTGCCGAGTATTTAAGTGTTTATGCATAAGTTGCAAAAAATGGCTGAAAACATTTTCTGTAATTTAATGCTTTAACTTTAAATTATGAGGTAAAAATTCAATTCTTTACAACATTTACTTATACAATTTTATTATATTAAAGAAAATAAAAGTACTTTACTCTTGGACATTTTTTTATATTTTTACTTATAACTTGCCCTGTATAATTAAATCGGCATAAAATTTTGTATTTCTTAGTTTTGTACGATGCGATCAGTTTTCCTAAAGCGCCGTCCTAAAATTCAAAAAAATTTGGTCAATTTGTCTTTTTGTAACACCTATTCTGGGACACACTGTATATATATTCGATAGTTTTTTAAAATTATACACCGTAGTTCAAAAACCAAGACGTTAGGGATCAGTGGCGCAACTAGGTTCTTGATTTTGGGGGCTTAAGCCCCAGTTTATAGAGTATATTTTTGGATACCACCAATATATTTTAAATTCTCAATAATTTTGGGGGCTTAGCCCCCTAGATCCCCCTAACTGCGCCCCTGTTAGGAATATATGTTTGTATGAAGTTTAGTTCTTATTTTTTATTATAAAATCGCCCCTTAAAGTTTGTCGATGGAGATACTGGACACCATGTATTTCTGCAAATATTTTTCCATTGGTTTTGTGTGGGATCGTTTTATGTATAGTAAGAACATTTTAAAAGCGCAAATTCGGTACCCTTTGAAAATAATACAAAAAACATAAAAAGGCCGCCTGCAATCGGACTATTTTATACAAAGGCGCCGCTATCCTTTACAGCGACGCGCCGATACACTATGGAATAGAAATCCATTTTTTGGCCAAAAAGCAACTTTGAAATTTTAATGGCTCATGCTGTGTATTTCAAAGTAGATACTTCAAACTACATGTACGCAAAATTATAAAAGGATATGACGACTTCTATTGGGGTAATAAGAAACTTGAAAATGTATTTTAAGTAAACAAAAATATACAACATTTAATCTACTTAGTTTATTATTAGCCTTGTTTACTAAAAAAGTAAAAGAGTTTAAATAATAAGAGCTATTGTTGTGTTTCCGATGCAGTCTCGCGAAGTCTCGCTACTTTTGTCAAAGATTTTTTACCTTTTTCTTTATCAGTTTTTGTACTTACAATTGCCTTCCTACTTTTCGCTACTTCTGAGTGTAAGGACAGATACAAAATTTTTTTATAATTTACAAGGTTTTCCATTTTAAAATTTAATATGTTTTGTCCTACACTGTATATCCTAAAAGATAAAAGCATTCTGATGAAAGGTATGGATTCTACAGAATCTACCCAACAAAACAGTGTTTTTTATTTATTTTATACGTTAAAAAAAAAGTTGGGAAGATGTATCTCTATTACACTTCTAAGAATAATTTAAAATTATTTTACAGACTTGGATGGTCATATTTCCGAAACTAATTGAGATAGACACATCAAATGTAGTATTTTTTAAAGCATTTAAGTATTGTAGATAATAATCATTGGAGTACTGATTAGAATACTACCGAATTAACCAAACAAGCTGACATTTTAGTTTATTTTGTACAAAAAATAATAATAATGTTAAGGGGGTGTAAATTTATAATAACATATAATAAGTTTTAGGTTCCCAAAAAGCATTTGTAATAATTTATAATATTTTTCCAGTAAAAAGCACCTCACTTTAAGTTAGATTGGTAAGTTTAAGAATTTTGACTAAAAAAATAATTTCTATCCCATAGTGCGATGACCAGCTGCATCAACCGGCATATCATAAAAGAAATATAGCAAAGGCGGCCGCGAAGACAAGCATGCCGATTTATTTGCTTTAAACTTTTTGTAATTTTTTTCTTATCAAAGAGCACCGAATTTACATTTTTAAACTGTTCCTTCTTTACTACAACTGCTCTATAAAAGAAGCTTGTAATTTTTTTATCTTACGGTAAATGCAAAAAAAGATGAGTGTTCTGCATTCGGCATACCATATGTTGAAAACTAAGCATTAGCTGCCTTAGAAATATCGTTTTCGTAATTAAAAAAATCGTTTTTGTAATTAAAAATTAATTGGTATACTTATATTACGGTCTATCGTAAATGACTTGCAGTCTTCACTGAGTCTTTATGGTTCTTTTTATTCGAATATTAAACGAATTTAAAAATCGTAGTTATACGAAAGTTAACTTAACAAGTTAATCTAGAAAGTAGGTAAACTATTATAAGTCTGTTTAATTAAATGGACAATTTAATAAACATAAATCAACATTATTGTTGTACAAGGTATACAGGGTGGCCAAATTAAACTTGCACACTTTTTAAGTAACAATAACTTTTTATCTGTTGCGCCAATCTTTTCTATTTTTACAGGGCGAATAGGCAGATATGTTTTCTTTAGGTTTGCCAATTTTGGGCGAATAGATTTGGGCAGGACCGGACTTACAGGACTTTTTCCAAAATGATGCATTTAACCTTGTTGCAAAAGAAATCGGATATAGCTACAATTAAGCTAATACGTTTTTCTTGTAGACAAACTGTGGAAAAAGATTAATTAAAAGCAAATCTGTCAATTTGTTGCAAACTGTCTTTTTTAATTATAGGCCCTTGATAAAGTGGCAATTTAGCCACGAAACGTTAGGATAAATACAATAGTGGTTTTATTTCCCTGTCCCCATCCCGCTATACCTACTACTCCAAATTGTTTTTTCAAAGGGTGCTATAAACACATAACACCTTAAACAATAAAATTCCAAAACAAAAAACGCTTATGGCACAGCATAATAAATAATTATTAAGGATAGAATCACTATTTTCGGCGGTTTTTAATAGTTTTTATAAGCAAAATTGCCGAACGGTGGCATCAATCAGTAAAATAAGTAATAACCGCCGGTAATAACAAATTAATTTGGGTTTTCGGCGGTTTTCATATACGTTAATAGATAATACCACCGGACGGCGGTTTTCTTCTTATAATTGAGCAAAACTGTCGGCGGTCGTTTAGCCAGTGACTTTTTTAAAACCCCAATTTTTACACTAATATAATCATCTTTAGCTAATCAAGACAAATAAATAAAGAGTGGCAATTTATTAATAAAATAGTATTTAAATCATAATATTTATAGAAATGTCCAAAAATTGATAAATGTCCGGCACACTTCCAGACATGTATAACTGTTTCTATCGGTGACCTTGTTTCCTTATTGAAATTCGAATTCCAAGAAAGGACAGCCAAATTAGTCAAATAAATCATCAGTAAACTATCACGGTTCACACTCAATTAAATACCATCTTTATTGTATCTATAATTAGTGATTGTTTCTAAAAATAATTAAGAAGAATCTTATTAACCAGTTTACCTAATAAGTTTTTTTAATCTATACACCGGACATTTTGGAAATTTTTGAATAACGAAACTTAAGAATGAACAGTTAAAGAAAAATAAATGTCGATTGAAGATGAATTAGAGAAAGCTTAAATTTAAAATTTAAAGCAAAATAGGTTTGTAAAGAAAAAATAAAGTAATGACATTTTCGGCGGTGGTAAACGGGGCGCAAGGCCTTCACTAAAGTTTTATTGAACAGGTAAATGGGGCGCAGGGATCTTGGGGTCAATAAAATCGTACAGGTAAACGGGGCGCAAATGTTTTCTTTAAAGTAAAGGTATCGAAATAAAATGTTGGTCTATTTTTAAAAATTTTATTAATTACGAAACATTTATTGCATTTTTATCTTTAAGTTTCTTAGTCAAATGTAAACTTTGTATTTTGATGTATGTATCAATCTGAAATTTCTTAAGCTTTTCAAGAAAGACAGGCTGGCGCCCCATTTACCTATGATATAAACGTAACCTTACAGGTGTGCAGGTAAAAGAGATATTTTCGCGCCCCGTTTACCTCCGTCCGACATTTTAAGAAAATATTTAAGAGTACATCTTTACACCGGGTGTAAACGAAGCTATTAGACAAGCTATAACCCCTTAAGTATTAGATATACTTATCAAAATGAGACTGGGTATAGATAAATGGTGTGTACTTTTTAGTCACTTCTGGTTTAACCGGAAATGGCTCCAATTTCGAACTATTAAATGGAACACCTTATATATTTTAACATTTTTTAGATGCCTTAGAAAATCTTAAATAGAAATTCACCATTTTAAAAGTTTTTACACCTACTTCTTTTTTAAAAGCTATTTTTAATATTGCATCTTTGTGGCCATGATCCCCTATTATTTATGTCCTTTATTTAATCCGATGGCAAATAATTTGGTATTGTTAGATTCATCGGTTAAACCGGAAGTGACTAAAGAGAAAGACATATGCGAAATCTCTCCCCTTTTCAGATAATTTATCTATAAACAGTTTCATTTTGATTTGCCGTTTTATTGCATTAAGGGTACCTACTCTAGATCAAAAAAAAAAGATAATTAATGTAACAAGTGCATAAAAAAATACTTTTTTACGAATGGGAAGTTTGACAGTACGAGCCGTTAGGCGAGTGCGGCAATCCCATGACACTTTATAATATAAAAATATATAATAAAAATAAAGTAAACAATCCTTTTCGAAAGCACATAGCCTCTGACAGAGCCTGATTACATATTTTTAGATAAATAAATAAAAACATTGCGAAAACACGTATCACGTCTTTAAAAAACACCCTCTTATTTCGTCTCTGGCCTGCTATAAAAGTGTGGCACGTGGCGTACTCGTCGGGTTGAATGTTTTTGCTGCAATAAATCATTGTTCACAAAAGGGTTTATTTGCTTTTTCATTTTTGTGTATTTGGCGAGATTTCTTTCAGAATTAAATAAATATGGCCATACCCAAAATCATGACAAATCAATAAAATGGCTGGCCCGAATTCAACCCCACATTTTTGTTGATTTTCAAGAGTAAATAACTCTTAAATATTGTGTTAAAATTTGATGTTTATAAGTACAGATCCTTTCCGTATATGGGGTGGATCTGGACACTTGACATGTAGTCATTTTTCTTGTTAAAATACCAATCATATTTTATGAAAAATATTTGGCAATTATTAACTGTTAAGATATTTACTAAGCGATACTTATACACAAAAAACCAGTTTAACTATTTTATAATGTAGACGAAAAATAGTATTGATCAAAAAGTGTCCAGCCTCTTCCCGCTCTCTCCTACCTAATGTAACATGACCTACCTTGCTACTCTGCTGCAAAAGAATCCTTATACTTATAGAGAGGGTAGTGGAATATGTCAAATAAAACACTATTGTCAAACTGTCACGACAAATGTTTATAAACAATAAATAAACGTCAATATTTCTTTAAATTTAAACTTTAAAAAAGTTGTTAGCAATTTTCCCAACACAACGAATTTTCAGACATCAACAAAAAAATCACCGGAAAAGCTTTAATAAACAAACGTATACAAGCAAAACGCGAAGAAACATGAAATTTCAACCGTGCGATGCAGCTAGCCCGACTGCGAACCAAACATGTGTACATGTGATTTCTTCTTGCCGAAGAAACGGATTTCTTAGGTGCTTCGATAAGAGAAGGTCGCTCAAACTGAGAGATTTTTACTCTCTCTCGGCTGGTGTTCGCAGAAATCAAAGAGAGTTTAACGGACAGAGCTTCAGGGCTTTATTTATTAGTACATATAAATTTTGTAGTTTGTGTTGTAAATTTTGATCGACATGTGTTTAATGAGAATTACTTTCTTCTAGTTTAAAACTAATGCAGCAATAAAATTGTATTGAAATAAGATTAACCTGCTTAGGTGCGACTTTTGCTGATATTTTTTTTTAAAGGAAACAAATCAAAAAGAGAGGAATTATTTTTCTACTAGCCTCAGTATTTTTTTGCTTAACCTGAAATAATGAAAATTACGAAAAAACTTAAAACTGGCAAAGTCTTTGTATATTTATTAAAAGTCTACGAGAACTAACCTTAATCTAAAAATTATTATTATTGATCAGAAATTGTTTA
Organism: Listronotus bonariensis; assembly: GCA_014170235.1. Taxonomy (NCBI): domain Eukaryota; kingdom Metazoa; phylum Arthropoda; class Insecta; order Coleoptera; family Curculionidae; genus Listronotus; species Listronotus bonariensis. Next base: position 44,357 of record JACEGR010005319.1, read on the forward strand.
TCTTCGATTAAAATATCGCCACATACATGATAAAGTAATGTAACAGCTTTATATACAGGGTGGTACCTAAGTAATGAGCTACTTTAGCTGGAAAGTTGTTAAAATATTCCGATTTAATTGAACTTACTTCAGTTAAAAAGTTGATATTAACTAAGATACAGGGTGTCAAAGTTCAAAAAATATTTTTAAATTATTTTGGTAATATGTGATACATTTTAAATATTGTAATACAATTCTGTATCTAGGCGTTATCTGATATGAGTTAGAGGAGCTACCTACACTACTTTTATTATTAGGTTCTTAAAAAATGTTTTTTGTAATGATGCCTTGATTTAACTTTAGGTTTAAAATTAGTTATTTAATATACAAGGGAAAAAAATTCTAGATTTTGTCTCACAGCGTTCGCGGTTAGTAAAATCCTGAATTTTTAGTAACAGTTCTGCGTTCGCGGGTTACAATTGGAATCAGTTCGTTACCGGTTCGTAACCTGATTAGCAGTCCTGGGATTTTAGTTGGAACTAAAAGTTCAGTTCGGAATTTCATGCGCATTGTCGACATGGTCAGCTGTTTTCTGTTTTTGAAGTACAGAAATAAACCATTGTATTACAGTTTATTTGTTTCTGCCACTTTTTATGCGGGTTAATATACCTGTTGAATATTTTTTTATATTTGTGTGATTCTGAGCGTATATATACAAAGGATTTTTAATTGTATTCCGTATGAATGTATGTATGCAATAAAATAAATAAATATTTTATTAAAAAATATAGACAATATTACAAGATTTTACCATTTCTTGTTGTTTGAATTGTATCTTTAGTTAAATACAAATACTTATGTTAAAAACGAGAGGAGGTAGTGAATCCCTCGTCTTCCGCCGAGGGAAATCGAGTGGCTTTCGACAGTATAACAATTTACCTTTTTGTTTGAATTTAATTTTTTTTGTGTAGTATCCAATTTAACCATGAAAAATCCTAACCAAAAGGCTAGGTTAGAATTTTTCATGGTTAGTTATTAGTTATTAAAATCCTGAGCTGTATAGAAAATCGTTCGCGGTAAATAAAAATTCCGAACTAATAAATAACTAGACATGCGCTTTAAAATAATTCTAAACCAGTTCGGTTCTGGTTCAGAATCGGTTCATTACTAGACCCGCGAACAAAGTTATTATAATATATTGCGATTAACTACTGCGAATAGCGAACGCCAACGCTAAATTCAGGAAAAAATTGTACTTACCTTTAACAGATTTTGGGTGTGTTTATTGAAAATATTGTTTTTAGGTAAATTTCCTATCATATTGATAGCTTACGTAATATCAATAAAAGAGAAAAGGGAATTTTCACAAACTATATATTATTAAACAAAAAAAAAACATTCTAAAATTTTACTAAATTTGGAACACTAAAAAAATAAGACACACAAAAAAATTAGAAAATCTTATATATAAAATTCTCGTGTCACAATGTTCGTTCCCGTACCTACTCCTCCGAAACGGCTTGACCGATTCTCATGAAATTTTGTGAGCATTATTGAGTAGGTCTAAAAATCGGCCAACATCTATTTTTCATACCCCTTAGTGATAAGGGTTGTCCACCCTTAACATTTTTTTTAATTTTTAGGCTAGAAATTACTTAAAAATTATTTATATGGCAAAACAACGTTTGCCGGGTCAGCTAGTAACATATAAACATAACCTAGAAAACCAAGAATAAATTTTGAATGCGGCTTCTTTGTTCTGAAATAATATTTCCTGTTTTAGAAAAGACACGTTCACATCTATTATGTCTCATGTATTGATAAGGCCACCAAGAGACGGCTAATAATACATTAAACGATAATTTAGAAATATTATGTATAAAATTATCCTAAAAAAGCATATGCTATTAAAATAGCAGCTATTTTTAACTGCTATTTTTGTTTAGCAGTAGCAGAAGCAACTGCTAAAGCAAAATAGCTGGTTCGACACACCTCTACTTGCAATTTTCTTTTACTGCAAGGTCGCATCTTTCGGGAAAAAGTCCAACCTGCAGTTGCAGATCTTTACACTAGCCGAAGATATTTCTTTCAAAGCTAACCAACCGCAGACCGGTCTCGTACTATTTTGGTCTCATCGGTACGGTGTAGGCAATAAAAAGCGAAGATGTTAAATTAACGTAGTAGTTTATTGTCTATTACGCCATCTATCGGTAGAGTTTTTTCTATTTCAATTTTGTAAAATTAGCAGTCTTATTTTTCTGTCATGATTAAGGAGACCTTGAAGAAGGAGTGTAATCGACATGCTTTCAAACGGGCTTGATTTTTGTCTAAATTATAGTTCCAAATATGTCACTAGAGGGTACTGTGGTCAATCGGGATCTTACTGGGGTTGCTGCTTATGTTGCATATGTACAAAAAATAGTACAAAAGTAAAATAGAAAATTTAAATAATTTTTAAATACGACGCTATAAAGAACACTACCCAATTTTAATGTGTTTGTATTTAACAAAAATATGATATTTTGAAAGAATTACGTAATGGGTGCCCAAATTCCCAAGATCACCATTATTTTAATTTTATTATATGCATTTTCGGTTGAATAAAAAAGTATTATTATTTTAATTTAGCTTTAGCTCTCATTTCCCTGAAGGAGGAACAATTCCTTAATTATTTTAGATAATAAAAATAGGAAAAGGAATTTTGAACTGTGTCATTAATAAAAAAAAAAGAAAAATACAATTTTTTAATTTATCTTTAATTTTTTAAATTGTCGTTTACATTTTGGAAGTTAAACTTTTGTTTAGTTTTTGTATTTAAAGTGTTGATTTATAAATTTTGCTTGTCTCTTAAAATACAAGTAGAGTTTAAAACTAAAGGTTAGACTTGTTGCTTTAAAATATACAAAATAGAGTTTTGCAATGTTGCCAATACTTATTTGTTAAACATAAAAAATGATTCTTTTAAAAAACCGCGACTTTCATTAAACAGTTCACTTTATATATAAAAAATAATTGCTATTGTCACAAGGCTTTGTATACAACAATAAACAAGAATATTTAACGTTTGTGTAGAACTTATAAGCTAAGTATACACGTCGTGCAAGCTTGATTCCTTCCACTGAGTTTTAGTGCGGTGAACACTAGCAGGTAGCGATTAGACAAAAAAATATTTAAGTCTCGCCCACTGCTTAAATGTAGTAAATAATAAAATTTACTTTTAAGCAAGGACGTAGCTAGGATCCGCTCACAAACACTCCACAAAAAAATTGTCAAGGTGGTTAGATAAGGAATAAAGTTATGAATAAAGTTTGTAAGGTGCTACATTAGGTACGCCGATATACGCTTTTTTGAACTTCAGGAAATTATATTATTTTTATTTATGAACCTAACAGTACAGAGTTTTTCAATTAAAAGTTTCCAACAAAGGTTTTAGGATTCGGTAGTAGTGTAATTAGCCAGCAAAAACTTGGGTAATCTAAAAAAGTAAATGAAAATTAGTTACATATACAGCGTGCCTTCGAAATTTTTTAACTAACTTTTATTTATTTACTTTAAGAAAAAAATGCCTCTTTAAAAAAGTCCTGCTTGATAAGAAATTACATTTGCACAAAAATAATTGTATGTTGGATGTACAGGGTGGCTTAAAGAAGTCGTGTTACCAAATTAATATACACCGTATATCCTAGCTACGGCACAAAACTTTAAAGGGTGATTTTATGAAGAAAAGTTTCTATAAACATATGGAACTGCCTGAAATACAGGGCGTTAAAGTTTAAAAAAGAATCGATATTTTATAAATATATTAAATACCCCTTAACCGACTGGGTTCAAATCAGATTAGAATTAGAGAAACATTTTGGTATATTTGTTTAATGAAATCAAGCGCTTGTAGAGTTTTATTTAGATTAACTTTATTGTATCCAGTAGCGTCTCAGTGGGCACAACAACCAATATTATTGAGAGAAAAAATCTTCGCCACTGGCTTTTTATGTAGTTTGTATATTTTTTTCTATAAAGCAAATAAAAATAAAATTTTTAGTGTTGTACATTTTCTTTGTATGTGGTTTCGTATTTAAGATATTTATAAAATACCGACTTTCAAAAAAATAATTTCAGAAACGAAGCAACTGGACATATGGTTATAGAAACTTTTTTCATAAAATGACATAGGATATCACCCTTTTAGTAAGTTTTCTACCCTAGTTAAAAAATACTCTAAATTTCAATTTGGAAACGAGTTTTTTAGGCCACGCTGTACATCTAACCTACAAATATTTTTGTGAAAATGTATTTTCTTATTAAGCAGATTTTTCCGAGTTGTTAAATAAAAATTTTCTTATTTGGTAAGAACTTCCGAAAACACACTGTATAATATAAATAAAGTAATTAAAAGTGGCAAGACTGTCTCTAATATGCATAACCTCGAAGGCACGTGTAATGCATCTGTCAAGGATATACCTAGTACAATTCTAAACTATGAAGTTACCCTACTTTAACGTCAAATTTTAAATTATCTACTAGAGAGTAAAAATTCCAATTTATATATAAACGTAAGTTTTACGGTAATTTGGACTAATAAACGGCGTAAAAAATAACTTTGAGATCAGTCAAGTAAGTTTCAATTAAAAAATCAAGTTCTACTTAAAAATATTTAAATAATTTGCCAGTTAAATACTTACTGGTTGAATTTTAAAAATAGATATCTCCTTTTTTAGAAATATTTCCTATTTAGCAGTTTGAAGCAAGGCAGTATTTACTTTATTTCACATTTAATACAATAAAAGAACCATTTTAATGCACATAATCATCAAAATATTGTCTTTTGACAATTTTTCGAACGTCGTTGTTAACCTAGCATAACACGTCAAATTTAGAAAAGTTAAAATTTAATATAGATGCTCATGAAAGCTGTGTTGCAAAATGACATTTCGTAAATTCCTACTCAAAATGTAAAATGGATTATTTACTATGTTTTATATAAATAAATACATTTTAAACTTAGAAATCCTTGAAATTTTTAATAATTACACATATAAGGTTTTAAATATACACCATTTAAGTAATGTTATGTGTTGTGGTGTATTATTTAGTGAATAAATATGTCAAATTTACAAATACAAATAAAACCCACGTAAAGAAAAAGAAAATAACAAAAAAAACCCGTGATAACCAGGTAACATTTTAATAGTTTAAATAGATTTAGGCTCTTTTTAATTACGCTTTAAAAGTCATAAATCCAAAAGTCGTCATATTATCTGTGAAAAGAAATGGGATGAATTCCACTACATATTGATATATCTGGCAACACTGTTTCATCTTGGTTTCATTTGATCCCGATTGATATAAGCGCCCTCTATTGTTCTCTAATAGAAATGCTGTAATTTAAACCCGTTTTTTCAAAATAGTCCCGTTGTCGTTTACACACCTTCCTCTAGGTCACCATAGTCATGATATTTCGGTTGGATTTTGACACAAATCATATAATGTCACAAAATTTTTCTGGCGGGTTTTCTATACATGATGTTATTAGATTTTTGTAAGCTAGTATGACGAAAAAATGACGTCGAAAAGACGTCACTTCAACGACGTCAAGAACACGTCATTAAAATGACGTCATAATTTTGGTCTGATGACGTCGTATGACCAAAAATGACTTAAAAATGACGTCATAATGACGTCAGCTTGCTGCTTGGGAACTTTTTGAGTTATCGTGCCCGCTAATTTAAAAAGCTAGTTTTGAGAAAAAGGCGTTTAAAGTTTGAATGAGTACATACAAATTTAATCATTATTCAACATTTTAAAGGTATCTTCCCCTTAAAGAAAAATAATAGCATGTCTATTCCCCACATAAAAAAATGTCACTTTTACCCTACCTACTAATGTTTTTTTTTTATATTAGGCTTCCCGCTTTTAAAACAAATACAATAAAGTTCTCAGATTCATCATTAAAGACGTTCATATTGTTTTATGTACACATCATGCCATTGACATTGAACACGTAACTGGGTCATATTTGGCGATGCTTAAGTGGGTAATTGTAATTAAGTATTAAATTAGCTAATTAATACTCTCATGCATTACCTTATTACTTTGCAGATTATCCGTAATTATTGCTATATCATAATTAGGAGAAAAAATATATTGATAGATCGATGACACGAATCTAATATTATTAAGAGGTAAAGTCTGAACCACCTATAATTCATTCTGTAAGCAATGCCGCCAAGGGCACAAAAATTCGACAGAGCCTGATTACATATTTTTGGATAAATAAAAAAAACATTGCTAAAACAGGTATCACGTACTTAGAAAACATCATCTTATTTCGTCCCTGTCCTGCTATAAAAGCTGACCCGTGTCGTAAAGAATTATAAACTCATCGGGTGTATTATTTATTGATGCAATAAATCATTGTTCACAAAAGGGTTTGTTTACATTAGATACTTTGCGGCAACCCTTTCAGAATGAATAAAATTTGGTCGCATCTATTGTATACATATCTATTTAACAGAGTAGAATATTTAAATATAAACAATTTTTAAAGAGGCAAATTGGAATAGCCAACATTTTAAGCTTTTACAGACTGTCCACGGTTATGAATTACAAAAGGGTCAATTAAATAAAAAAATTCATTTTTAATAAAAAGTTATTTGTAAAAACTTTTGTCAAAAAACATGATTCACGAACATAAAACGTTGATTTTTTTACACAGGATTTTTAAAAACTTAAAAAACAACATTTTTTCGATAGTAACCCAGCAAACACCATTTGCCGGCAATATACATTTTTCATATTGGCATTGATGGTAAAGCATTGGCAATTGGTGGCAATATTATGCCAACATCTTATACGCATTAAAAAGTCAACCCTAAATAAATACTTAATTGCCAATAAATTTTACATGCAGGCGAATTGCCGGCAAGCATACAAAAATGGCAAACCTTCAACGCATATTCATACTTTTTAAACCTTATTATTTAACATTGGTATTTATCTAACATTAAAGCAATTTTTCTGATCTGTTTTATTTATAATGGCGGCTAAACAACATTATTTTATGTTTTTTACATAATTTAAAGGAAATGGCCTTTTGCTAACATTTTATTGATACAAATCATGCAAATAAAAATTAAGTCAAACAAAATGTTTATTTTGTATTCTTGAGAGAATAAAAATAAAATGAAGGTAAAATTAGCTAGGTTAATTTCGACGATTTCGACCGAAGGTGATAAATTCAAATTTCCCGCTTAGCCATACAAGATTTGACAATTTGACAGATGAGGCAACCTTGCTTTTGTTTGGCCGCTTTGTGCAATTGTTTTCTACGTGGTTTTCTAGCTTTTTAGTTTATTTTTAAAAAAAAGAGTTTTTAGTAGACCTAATTAAGTGTATTCATTATCTAATTAGTGTGTGTTGTGTAATTAATTGGTGATGGCTAGTCAAGAAGGCGGGTTATTCAAGTAGACTGTTAGGAGCTGTAAACATTTCGTTTAAAACCTTTTAAATTTGTAGTTACCTAAAAAATTATATGAAATCAGGGAGTTGCCTTATTAAAAGTTTTAAAGACGTGTTAATAAAAAACATTATATATATATTTAATAGTTTTTTTTTGACATTTAACTCCTTTAAAATATTTCTCCTTATGTTTTGGATCTGAAAATTGAGTGTAAGTGTCCCTTAAATACTTACCATTTTAAAGTGTTTTCTTTTGATTTACTACATTTTTTTTAATTTTATTACATTATACATTATTTTTTTTTTGGTTTATTGATACAGTATAAAAATTTATATTATGTAATTTTTTTATTGATAAAGTTTTCCTGCCTTTTTTTCTCATTTTTTTCAATTACAAAATTCTAAATATGTTATTTAACTTTTGGGACATTCAACTTATAATACTTGCAATACTTATTTAATGATAAATGCCATTATCCTAAACGCATTTTTTTGCCAATAACTTATTAATGATGGATGCCATCATCCTAAACTTATTTTTTAGCATAACTTATGAATGATAAATGCCATCATCCTAAACGCATTTTTTCATCATAAATTATTAATGACGGATGCCATCACATTATCTGCAACACGTGGCCCAATAACGGCCAATTGCCCACTTTCGTCTTTTTGATACCTTTTTGCCAATGCCTTGCCATTAAAGAGTGTTGGCAATGCCAGTAAATTAAATGTACAACGCCGGCAAAAAATGTTATATGGGAAACTACCTTTATTTTTCAAATGTCTTATAAAAATTTATTTGGAATATCATTTAAAATGACTTATTTTTCAGGGATATCTAAAAATTTATGAAACTGATTTTGCTATTAAAAAAATTAAACTATTTTAAGTTTTTAGACTTACTAGACAAAAAAAGTTTTAATTTTCTTTTCAAATAGCTGCTTTCCTACAAATTCATTTATAACACAATTTTTCAGCGGTAAACGAATTTAATCGAGGCATTTTCGCCATATTGTAGAGTTCAACAATAAAGCTACATTCCTACATTTTGGAACTTACCCCTTTGTAAGTAGAGCTTCGTTCTCTAACAATAATATGTTGGTTTAATATAAAATAAACAATAATTTTACAGAGGTCAAAATATAAACTACATAGCCATACAGAAAATTTAAACACTTCCCATATAACATTTTTTGCCAGCGTTTTACATTTAATTTACTGGCATTGCTAACACTCTTTAATGGCAAGGCATTGGCAAAAAGGTATCAAAAAGACGCGAAAGTGGGCAATTAGGCCACGTGTTGCAAATAAAGTGATGGCATCCGTCATTAATAAGTTATTGGCAAAAATGCGTTTAAGATGATAGCATCCATCATTAATAAGTTATTGGCAGAAAGATAACAAAAAGACACGAAAGTGGGCAAATGCAGATACTCCCAAGCAGCAAGCTGACGTCTTATTGACGAAAATTGTCGCATATACTTTTTTTTAAAGCTAAAATCATGCGATATTTTATTTGAAAAAACCATCTCTCGGAACATTGTCCAACTTAGAGATGCAGATTTTTACATTAGCCGAAGATATTTCTTTCAAAGCTAAGTGAGACCACCGCACCTACCGCAGACCGCTCTCGGATTATTTTTGTCTAATGGGTACGGTTTAGACGATAAAAAGCGAAGATATTGCAGAAACGTAGTAGTTTATTGTCCATTACGCCATCTATCGGTATGTCAAAAAACTATTAAATATATATAATATTTTTTATTAACACGTCTTTAAAACTTTTAATAAAGTTTTAAACAAAATGTTTACAGCTCCCAACAGTCTATTTGAATATCTTGCCTTCTCGACAAGCATCACCAATTAATCACACAACACACACTTATTAGGTAATGAATACATTTAATATTGTCTATTAAAAACTCTTTTCTTTAAAAAAGAAACTAAAAAGCTAGTTAACCACGTAGAAAAAATGCACAAAGCGGTCACCTTCGGTCGAAATTAACGTAGCTAATTTTACCATCATTTTATTTTATTCGCTCCAAAATACATAATAAACATTTTGTTTGACCTAATTTTTATTTGCATGATTTTTAACAATAAAATGTTAAAAGGCCATTTCCTTTAAATTATGTAAAAAACATAAAATAATGTTGTTTAGCTGCCATTATAAATAAAACAGATCAGAAAAATTGCTTTAATGTTAGATAAATACCAATGTTAAATAATAAGGTTTAAAAAGTATGAATATGCGTTGAAGGTTTGCCATTTTTGTATGCTTGCCGGCAATTCGCCTGCATGTAAAATTTATTGGCAATTAAGTATTTATTTAGGGTTGACTTTTTAATGCGTATAAGATGTTGGCATAATATTGCCACCAATTGTCAATGCTTTACCATCAATGCCAATATGAAAATGTACAGTGCCGGAAAATAGTGTTTGCTGGGTTTTTCATGCTAGCCATTTTTTATACTAGCTATATGTCACAAATGTCAAAATTTTGATAGATTTTTTTCCATTTTGACCGTTTAGACTTTATATTTTAATAGTGCCTGGGTCTTTAATGAAATGGACCTTATGTTAATATCCTTTTAAAACCTATTTAGGAAAGCTTCTTTTAACGGCTTTACCACGAATATTCATACCGCCATATATGGAAGAGGCGCTTTAACCCAGCCTGCCAATGTCAAATATTCCGGGTGTCAGACTGGGCAAACGAGTCACTTTTTTATCGTACAAGTTTGTCACAATGTCTTATATGCAATTTTAAAAAATTGTATGAAAATGGTAAGATTACAGTCATTAGATCATATGACTCAAACACATGTTTCGAGTATCGGACTAGGCGATTTCGAGAACTATAAAAAAACATTGGAACTTTTCTATTTAAGAAGACATTTAATGTTCTTCATAAAGTGGTAGAATTTTGTTTTATACTGACCTTAAATACATATCCATAAGACTGAGCACTTCATCATCCTTTTCAAACAGAAACCAATTAGACGTTTCCAAGAAATACTTAAACGCTTCCTTATCTTTAATGGGCAAATCTAAAGTCTTTATACCATCTTTTTCTTAAACTTTAAACAACCTGTCTTTTCGCCAGTTTTAGATATTTTGCACTATATTTTTAGATTATAACTCATTCCTACTAGTTGTTAAAGTATAAAAAAATAATTTAAATATATTTTTTTGCATAAAATGTAGCACAAATGGCCCCAAATATACGCCACTAGTTTCCCAAAAAGTAGTTACGCTTTGTTAAAGCCAAAATAATGAAAAAGTGATTGATCCATTTTTGTTTCGATGTATCGTTTTTGAACGGGTTTTTAATAAATGGGTGGTGTCTTTGCTCTGTAAAACTTGGCCGCTCATAAATAGAGGATAAGTATTTGATGACTCTTTTCGCACAAGGAACATGATTGGGTTTTGGATGCATTAAAATGGACGAGATTTTTAGCGCCCCAATCCAAAAATTAAATTAAGATCCTGCGAAAGAGATATCTGCATCGCTCTGCGTTTGTTTTCCCAATCAAGTTTAGGGGTTTAGGAACCTGAAAACTGGAGTGAAGGGTACTATCGTCGGCGAAACTATGAATGGAATTAGTTGTGGACGAGAGAAGGTCGTTGATGTGAAGAAGAAACAATGTTGGTGCCAGAACTGAGCCCCGAGGGACTCCAGCATTTACTTGGTGAAAGCTTGAAGAATGGCCGGCCACAATAACTGATATAAGTCGATTAGAAAGATAACTGGAGAGCCAAGAGCAGAGTTTAGTTGAAAGACCATAGGAGGGAAGTTTATTAAGAAGTGCGGCATGCCAGACCTGGTCAAAAGCTTTGGATATATCAAGAGCAATATGTGGGCAATCTCTGGAATTTGTATAGAACACATAAAAATGAATGAACTTCCTATACTTTTCTTTAAAGCCCCTCCTTTCCCGAGTGATGTGCCCTTAAAGGACTTAGTATAATAATAGTATATTTTCTAACTAGTGCTGAAAGTGCCACTTTTCCGCACGCGACAGCAGTATCACAGTGAATATATTTTAAATGTTCGGCAAGAAGTTTTAAATAAAAAAATCATTTCTGCACTTGCCTGGTGCCCCCCCGGGATTTCCTTCATGCGGCGCCCATGAGCCCATGTTAAGGCGACAAAATTATTTAATACAACTCTATTTAGGTAAAAAATTGTTCTTCTCGAAAACGCTTAAATTTATTGATAATAGAGACATTTTGCACTTCTTAAAATAACAGACGTTTTTTGGCCTCCTTATGGTTATCGTTATTAAACATAACGATTACGGCAGCAGTTTAGGACAGAGATTTTGCAGCCTCTTTTAAGAAATTTATCTTGTGTCTGCGCTTTCGACACATAACCTTATTTTTGCCTGTGGTTCGCCGATTTTAAAGTTAACGAAAATCAGTATTTACTTTTATTCTTCATAAGATATAAATTGATATTTAAATATATGCAAACACTTCTGTTGATTTCGTTTTTTAAAGTAGATGCAAACAATACAGTATAAGCAAAACACAAAAAGTAAGCTTAAGTTTGGTAGTAGAATAAAAAGCAAGTGTGCCAGATTGTAACATCTAAATTAATTACTGATTTAGAATATCCGTAAAAGTGCAAGTCCGTTTTAATTTCTTAACACTATTTGATTTTTATTACTGCTATAGATTTTTCGCTAATTAGAGCCTTTGTATAAATGATATTTTAATTAATACGGCAATAAAATTTTAACCTTTTAAATAATTGATATTAAAATTTCTACAATCCGGCAACCACGCAGTTTAACAATAACGATAACGATAACAATAAGCTCTTCGGTATTCATCCGTAATTAAAGGAGTCCGGTATGGTTAATAACGATAACGGATCATGTTTGCGTTACTGCGCAGTCTCAGAATAACGTTAACCACAACGGAATTGCAAAATAAGGGGTGCAAAATGTCTCAATTAAACAGCACTTTTTTTTAGCTAAAGGCTTAACTTATCCATACATATTTATTAATTTCTTTTTATACAGGGTGTAAAAATAATTAGCACTATTGTGTAAGGCTTGGTCCTCCCTTAATGCCCTAATAAATGCAAATGTTTTAAAAGGGAACAATTTTAAGTAGGTCTTAGTAATATTTGTCATATTATTTTTTTTATTAAACCAAGTACAATAAAAGGTGTTTCAAAAGAAACGATTATTAGCGGCGTATTTTAAGGGCACATATCTTGGTATAGAGGGGCTTATTCCTGCATAATATGTACTAAATTATCACATATTATATAACAAGACCTTTAAAATTTATCAACTAAACCATCCAACATATTTTAAGCATGATTTTGTTTGAAAAATAGGTATAAGCACAATAATTTGACGATAGTACCCTTCACTCCACTTTTCAGGTTCCCAAACCAATCTCTCAACCCGACTTGGAAAGCAAACGCAGGGCGATGCAGATATCTCTTTCACAGGATCTCAATTTGATATTGGATTGAACACTCATCCTTTGCTTATGAGTGGCCAGGTTTTGCAGAGCGGGGACACATTTAACCTTGTGGGCGTCGCATTTGAGAATAACCTTAACTGGCATAAACACGTTGTATCCATAGCCACCGCGGCTTCAAAAAGCTTGGATTTCTTTTCCGAGCCAAAAGTATTTTTCTCCTTCCAATTTATACACTTTGTATGTGTCCCAAATTCGACCCTCTCTGGAATATTGTTGTCATGTTTGGGGAATGGCATCCCCTACAACCCTCAGCATTCTTGATGCCATTCAAAGAAGGGCTGTTCGTCTTATTAATGATCCTTTACTTACTCAAAGACTTCCTTCACTTGCCCATCGTCGAGCTGTGGGAGATCTATCGCCCTTCTATAGATACTTTTACGGCTTCTGCTCCGACGAATTATCCAGTATAGTCCCTCCTCTTGCAGCTCCCAACAGAGAAACTCGCGGTGCCGAGCGTATGCATCCCTATACAGTTCAATTGGACAGGCCCCGAACTTCCCATTTCGTTCGTTCTTTTATCCCTAGAGTTTCTAGACTGTGGAACCTACTGCCAGCGGAGGTCTTTCCTTCCCCCAAATCTTCAAATTTTTAAGTCCCGTGTTAACAAACTTTCTTTTTACCCTGCTTAAGACACCCACGGTACGTTATTATTTAGGGTTTCAGCCTTCGTGGATTGTCCAAAGATTTAAAAAATAAAAATTAATAAAAAACACAAGATCGCTAAGCGGTCCAGGGTTATAACTTTAAAATTATTGTCCCTACAAATGTTTGCCAGGCCCAATCATGCAAAAAATATTTGAATATTTTAATTGACTTAAATTTGTAGGGGCATTCGCTACTCCGCAAGGAAAACTTAGATTAGTGCCAAAAACGACAAAACAAAAATGAGTATGAAAGACAAAAATTGTGCCACTTTAACAGGTAACTAGGAATTTAATCACTTATTTAGACAAAATTTATAGTGCATGGGCCAGCAATAAAATGAACTTCATCATAATAACCCTTTTAAAACATATTTAGAGGGGTTCCTTTTGTCGAGTTTACCACGAATAATTATACCGCCATATAGGAAGCGGCGCTGTAACCCAGCCTGTCAATATTGACATGTTTCGGGTTTCGGACTGGGCGATCCACGTCACTTTTACCGGACAAGTTTATCACAATATTTTACATGCAATTTTTAAATATTGGGCCAAAAATCGTAAGTGTTACAGTCACGAAACCATAAGGCCCATTGACATGTTTTGGGTATCGGATTGGATGGGTTTTGTAACTGTAACCCTTACGATTTTTGGCACAATGTTTAAAAATTTCATGTAAAACATTGTGGTAAACTTGTTACAACAAAAATGACGCGTTCGCCCAGTCTGACACCGGAAACATTTGACATTGACAGGCTGGGTTAAAGCGCCGCTTCCATATATGACGGTATAAATATTTGTGGCTGACTCGTCAAAAGAAATCCCCCTAAATAGGTTTTTAAAGGGTTATCATCTTATAGTCCATTTCATTGCTAGACCAGGCACTATTATTAATATACAGGGTGGTCCACCATATTCGACACGGTCTGTAGCTGGATAACCATGGGGTTTTTAAAAAAGTAAATACTAAAACATATATAGGTCGGATAAGGCCACAGTATAAAATTATTTTACTCTATACAGGATGTCTCAAAAAAGTGTGACGTATCAAAGTTATATTTTTTAAATGGAACACTCTATATTTTATGACGGTTTTGGATTCTACATAAAAAATAATTTAAGTTTGTTAATATAACCAAGTGTCTAATTTTATTCGTTTTTGTGATATTTGATTTTTTTTCAAAATGCAGGGGTGCAATTAAATTAATTTTATTTTAACAATATAAACTCCTTAACCTTTAAAATTTGTTACAAGATTAGGAAAAGTCTTCCTTATCATACGTAGGTCATATCGAGATCATAGATTATACAGGGTGACCAAAAAATAATTTCAATTTTTTAGAAAGTCAAATTGCAATATCTCTCTTATTTTAAATGGAACACCCTGTATTTTTTACCCACATGATGACAAACCAAATGCTCTTTTAAATGTATAGGTTGCCTATACCTATCTTTTATACTTTTTTAGTAAATTCCGTTTTAACATATTTTTATTCCAAATGTCTATTTAAATGTAAGTAGGCTGTGATATAGCTATGCCTATTTACTAAGCCGTTATTGCAAAATGTAAATTTGTTGGAAAAAGCACAAAATTAAAAGATTTTGTCTTATCTGCCACTATTTTTAAAATTCACAGAAAAAAATCATTAGTTGCTTATAATGCTACTTCCAATAACACTTATTTCAGCTGAATGTGGTAATGGTAAAACTTGTGTTTTTAAACAATCCTAATAACGCCTCTGGTCAGTTATGACGACATTCTGTGACCTATAACTCGTTTCTTCATTATCCATAATCACTGTGTCAAAATTTTTAAGCAACTATTAAGGTTATCATATGGTTTCTCCTGGAATATTTTTCAGGATTAACTCTAGACTAAACTAAATCATTTTTTTCACATCCTACCAGTTATTTATCATCTTGTTGTTGTAGAAGAAATGTTTTTATTTAAAATCATTGAAATTTCTTTTAAACTGACTAAAACACTAGTAATCAATAAATGGTCGTTGTTATTTTCTTAACAAAAATATTAAATGGCTGCTATGTCACAGCCAACTTTAATTTAAATATCGGACTAAAAATTTGTAAAAACAGATTTTTACTAAAAAGCACAAAAGATAGGTATAGGCAACCTATACACCATTTGAGAAAGTATTCTATTTGTCATCGTGTGACGTAAAAAATACAGGGTGTTTCATTTAAAATAAGAGAGATATGGCTATTTGAATTTCTGAAAAATTGAAATTATTTTTTAATCACCCTGTACAATATTTGATCTTGATTTGACCTACGTATGATATGGCAGACTTTTCTAATCTTGTCACACATTTTAAAGTTTAAAAGTGTTAAAGTAAAATCAATTTAATTTTACCTCTGCATTTTTCAAAAAATCAAATATCACAAAAACGAATAAAATTAGACACCTAAAACTATAAACAAAGTTGAGTTATTTTTAAAAGTAGAATCTAAAACCCTCACAAAATATAGGGTGTTCCATTTAAAAAATATAACTTTGATACGTCACACTTTTTGAGACAACCTGTATAGACTAAAATAATTTTAGACTGTGGTCTTATCCGACCTGTATATGTTCCAGTATTTACTTTTTTAAAAACCCCATGGTTATGCAGCTACAGACCGTGTCGAATATGGTGGGCCACCCTGTATAATTAAAAAAATAATAAATTTCCAATTTTTCAGAACTTATAAATGACTATTGGCCTATTCACTAACAATATCAAAGTGACATAATTATTAAAAAAACACCACCGATTTGTCACCATCACCTTTTGTAAAATTCACGCGTGACACCAAAAACAAAACTAACATCACAAAATTGATGTTTCTTTACCAAAAATATAAACATAGACTAATCAAGAAAATATTGTTTATTTTGTATGTTGTAACGTAATTTCTTAGTAAAAATCTAAAAATTATACGTTTGTAACAATAAAATTGAGGTTTGCGCAAAATTTAATTCTGCCAATTGGTAATTTATGTGTTGTAATGTATGTTTAAAGAAAATTTTTGGTGGGTATGGATGATTTCTAAACGATTTGGATGGTAAAATATAATTATTATTTAAGTTTTATTAATGAAATTAAGTACGGGCGTGGAAATCTTTGAACTGACGGTCAAAGGATATCCTAAGTTGCTTTAAAAGAACTAAATATAAGTATTTAAAAATTTAAGAATATTTTAAATTTATAAAATTAAAAATACAAATACCGTACACTATTTTTTAGAACGTATTAATTTATTAAATTAAAATACTAATTTAAAGTATGAAAAACAAGGACAAGTTTGTCTTATGATTTGATAAAACTTTAATAATAATTACCCATATAACATTTTTTGCCGGCAAGGCATTGGCAAAAAGGTATCAAAAAGACACGAAAGTGGGCAATTGGCCGTTATTGGGCCACGTGTTGCAGAAAATGTGATTGGCATCCATCAATAATAAGTTATGATGAGCATCCATCATCATAAAGGTTTTGGCAAAAATATGCCTTTTAGATGATGACATTACATTTTTTTCCTAATGACAATAAAGTGCATTTTTACCGTCTAGGAAACTACAACGTGCATAAATAATGCACATGCATAATGTGCGTTTATGTACAGGGTGTCCCATATAAAATTAAATACTATAATTTTGGAAAACCATAAGAGATACAAGAAAAGTTAAATGAAGAAGTTGTTTAGTGAAATGTACTTTTTTAGTATTTTTATTGTATCTCTTATGGTTTTCCAAAATTATAGTATTTACTTTTATAGGGGACACCCTGTACATAAACACACATTATGCATGTGCATTATTTATGCACATTTTAGTTTTCTGGACGGTAAAAATGCATTTTATTGTCATTGGGAAAAAAAATGTAATGCCATCATCTAAAAGGCATATTTTTGTCAAAACCTTTAATGATGGATGCCATCATCCTAAATGTATCTTTTTACAGCATAACTTATTAATGATGGATGCCATCATCCTAAACGCATTTATTTCATTATAACTTATTAATGATAGATGCCATCACATTTTCTGCAACACGTGGCCCAATAACGGCCAGTTGCCCAATTTGATGTCTTTTTGATAACTTTTTGCCAATGCCTTGCCGGCAAAAAATGTTATGTGTTGTTGCTTTAAAGGAACTAAAAGTTAGTATTTAAAAATTTAGGAAAATTTTAAATTTATTAAATTAAAAATGCAAATACCGTACACTATTTTTTAGAACGTATTTACTAATTTAAAGTATAGAAAAAACAAGGACAAGTTTGTCTTATAATTTTATAAAACTTTAATAATAATTACCACCAAATGTCAGTGGCGGCTTGCGGGTCTAAAAACAGATGTAGTGCCGGAAGGGAAAAAAGCGCATTCACCATTTTAGCAAAATTAAAAATACTCAACTATCAAAAGTCCAAGTAAAAAGTTTTAATATCTAAACTTCCCTAATTTTTATACACCAAATCAATTATTTTATCTTTTAATGCAGCAAATTTATCAATTATATATTCATAAAATGGTTAAGTTTTTATCAGTTCCTGTAGAAGCTCCTTTTGAATTGAAATATTGGCCAAAGATAAAAGTTTATTTAGGGATATAGTGTTTCTTAAGAAAGTTTTTAAAGGCTTAAGAAAAGAAAAACTCCAATCCACTGACACGCTTGTCGACGATATCGTTAAAATTAGCGAAAAAAGTTCATACGCCTTGGTAAAAATGTCTTTATTTGCGCCAACTTGTTTTACTAACTGCTGCAATGAAATATTTCTATAACTTTCATCAGCAAATATTAGATCAAGTTTATTTTGAAACCGCTAATTTTTGGAAATGATTCGGCATATATCTCCAATAAATTTTGAAAAGAATCAGTGGGAAAAGTTTGGTTATACTGGCCAAACTTTGCAGTATCAGCAAGACAAAGAAATTGAGTTTGGAACAATCTTCAAATCTTACTTCCATTTCCATCAAAATATGATCCAATATTTCATAGAGAAGTGCTCTCTGTACTGTCCTTTAATTTCTTCCTGTGAAAAACCACTGTCGCTAATAATACTCAAACGGAAACAATCGAAATAATACGTGAAAACCAACGAAACGACCAAAACCTATACTATCTTTTTAAGGCTAGCGATTTACCAAGCAATACACCTGATACTTCCTCCCGCGATTCTGGCCACCGGCAAGTATAGCGTTTTCATGGCAACGGAGCGTCAAAGCGTAAACAAAACCCCGCATGAGGTGTATACTTCGGTCCGTTTTATATTTGCAATACACTTGTCGCGTTGCCGAAAGAGGAGGAAAACGACTCGCGCCAGCGGTTAATTTATATATGCTAGATTTTTCATGGCGAATTTTACAAATAATGAATAGAAATGAGAAAAATGAATTGAATAATAGTAATGTGTTTTTTTATGTATTATTATTTATTTTTGGTGAAGTGGCACTTCACTTACTACACCTGAATAGCCGCCACTGCCAAATGTATTAATAATTTTGTAATATGTAGTAAAGTGGAGTGAAATTTAAAAAAAACTGTTTTTTTGCCTGGGGGTAGAATTTGTCACTTTTGAAAAGTGTGGTTACTATGTGGCCCACATAATTTTTGAAAGTGTTCTACACAATTCAAAGTGTCATCTTTTATGCCAATTAAAAGTTATAAGTAGAAAAAACACATGGCTTTTATTGTAATTATAAAAAAACAAAAAGAAAACAAGCTTCTGTTAACCACCAGAGCAGAGGTTTCCAAACTTACTGGTACGCGGTGGTGACGCCTTTGGATACTTGCAATATTTTCACGACGCTCTTACCTCAAATAAAATTACTTAAAGAAACATAAAGAGCAACAAAAAGAAGGTCTCTAAGTAAAAATATCAGTTTTACCTTACTTTGCGCCCCTTACCCTCTATCATTAGTACTAGGACATTATAATTTGATTAGTTATAAAAAAACACTACCCTTTATTTTAAATCAGGAGTAACCTACCAAAATGTTTCGCATTTGTTTTAAAACACCCTGTATAAACCTTTTTTCATAAAATTAGCTTATTAATAAGCCCCTTATTTTTTAAACGCAGTTTTACATGCCAAAGAGCTCTTACCAAATTGTGTAAATACTTCTTAATAACCAAAATAAAAAAATATATTGTTATGCTACATTTACATTTTAGGAATGTTATGTAAGGTTGGTGGTTTATTAATTACCACAAAATTTTAAGTTTAATGCAATTACCCTAAAACATAGCCGAAATTGTTACAGCTGATCAAAATTAAATTTTACCATTAATACATTTCTCAGAAAGTAGTTGAACTAATTTACCAATAATTATCAAAAAACTCTGTAGGGAGGTTTGAGAAACCCTGCCCAGCAGGTAACACCATCCACCCTTTTAATTTCTAAACACAAGTGTAATTGTTCCGATATCTATTACTTAATATAAACAATAAAGCTAAAATTCTAATTTAGCTGATCTTAACTCCGCGAAACCACTTTTTATCCTCTAGTCGTCATAAAAATATATTTTTTTATTTTGGATTTTAAAATTTTTATATTTTGAAGAATCTGAATGTCTACGATTTATACTAATTATACATATTATTACATTTCAAGATATATGGTTACATTTATTTTAAAATGTGTTATTTTATAGCAAAAATATCTTAATTGGTGGGCGGCTTTATCCACCCTGGGTGAGCGGCGTTATCGAACCTATAAAGCATCGCCGCCCATTGGCTGGGTCCTAGAAATGTTCTTTTACTGAAAACATCGACTTATTCAAAAATTGAGCATACCATCATATAAACAAAAAATTTAGGCAATTAACGCTATTTTTAATAGAGACATATAAGTTAAAGAAACTTTACAACCTTTAAATTTGTTTAGGTGGACGGGGCTTTTCGGACCTCCCCTACAAATTAAAAAATACAATGATACCTACCTTTTCGTCTGCTCCTCAAACCTTTCATGAAACTGTGTACAGTCCATTAAATAGTCCTCAAAACAAACTCCGAGCACACCGACGTTTCGTATCCGTAATCAGCTTCAGAGTGCACTAGTGAAAACTCGGGATACATCACGCTGCAACTAGGTGTACAGGGTTCCTCGAAAACTACCGGGTTCCGGCGATAATAGGAGACATTTTTTCGGTGAAGTGAATTGTAAAGTCCACGAGACGATACGTGAAGTTTAAGTAGATTTAATATGCACATAGTTTATTTTGTCAGGAAATTTATAAGGTACAAACGTAAGTAAAATTTTGCAGTAGTTATTTGTTTATCCTAAAAATGTTTTTAAATATTAATCGGCAATAGATTTGTATCATATTGTATTTTTTTAAGAAAAAATCCAATTTTTTCTGGCAATCTTTGCATTTCCAATAAGCCAAAAATTTATTGTGATGTTAACGTCGGTATATTAGGAAAAAAATTAATTACAGCGGCACAAAAAAAGTTTGATGTGCACAGGACGCGACCTATCCACGGGTATATTTTTCAACCATCTGAATACGAATTTCAAGTCACTTTAGGCCGTATGGGTCCCAATTTTGAGTAAATTGCAAAAACCTAAGAAATGATACAAATTTTCCGTTTTCTGCAATTTGTTAAAAATTTGAGGGTGTACGGCCAAAACTGATTTAAAATTCTGATTCAGCGGGTCGAAAAACATGCTTGTAGATAGGTCGCGACCGCTGCACAAAAACCTTTTTGTGAACCGGTGCACCAGATCATATACAGTATCGGACAAAATTAGATAGACTCGACTAATTATGACTTTTACGCAATACCAAAATATATTGAATTCTTAAAATTTAGCTAAAAGATTTATATCATTAAGTAGTATACAATGACACTATAATAAATTCAGAAACATTGTTTTCCAAAATTTATTAATAAAAGTAAAAAAATATATTCAATTCTATGTGACAAAATTAAAGAGACTAATCCTAAATTAAATTTGTTTTTTATACTAATGAAACTAAACTAATATTTCGTCCAGTACCCTTTGTTCTCAATCACTTTTTGACATCTATTTGGCATGGACCCAATGAGGTTGGAAATTACAGCCGGATCCATTGATTTCCAGGCATTTTCGATCTCTTCAAATAACTGAGCACGATTGCTGATATTTTTAGTTTGAATCTTTTTATCAATTATCTCCCAGATATTCTCAATGGGGTTAAAGTCTGGAGACTGGGGTGGCCATTTTAAAACTTGAATTTTATTTGCCACAAACCATTCCTTCACAAGTTTAGCGGTATGTTTCGGGTCGTTACCGTGTTGGAACGTAAACCTTAGTGGCATTTTCCATTCGGCGTAAGACAGCATTACATCTTCCAATATAGTACAATACTTAAATCGATACATGGTACCCTCAATTTTGTGTATTGGACCCATTCCATAACCCGAAAAACAACCCCAAACCATTATATTACCGCCTCCGTGCTTAACGGTACCAGAAACATATCTTGGATCAAGTCTTTTATTTGCTGGATGATGCACGAACTGCGCCCCATCACTTCCATCATTCTAGCCATCACATTTTTTTTTGATAGATGGGGTTTTTAGCTGGTCTCTTCCCAGGAAGCCCCGCCTCCACTAATCGCCGCTGAACAGTCCTAGATGAAACTCCCGGAACCTCCAACTGAGCCAAAATTTGATTTGCAGACAGCCGCGGATTATTCTGACTTAAACGTTTAATTCTCCAGTCCAACTGTTTTGAAGTTTTTCTTTTCCGGCCACCTCTTTTAAGATTAACAACCCTTCCCCGGAGCCGAAAATGTTGTATTGTTCTTGAAACCTTTTGTTTATTTACATTAAATTGCTCTTTTATTAATTTTTGTGAGCGACCTGATTTGTAAGCTTCTATAATTTTTTTCTTTTAAATCTATGGAATAGTGCTTTTCACGAGGCATTGCTTATTATTTTATATGTTGTTAGAAACAAATATATGACCAACTGCACCGCAGATAAACTAAATACAAAACGAGTCTCTCTAATTTTGTCGTAGTAATTTTTTAATCAGTACAAAAAAAATTGTTAAAATGAACAGAGCATCAGCAACAAAAAAAACTCTTGATAAGGAAATTCTTTTGGGCGCCACTAATACACGGCTTAACAAATATTAATATTATTTTAAGCACAGAAAATTTGAATGGACAAATTGCACAGACTCTCTAATTTTGTCCGATACTGTATGAAAAAAAAATATTTTGTGCATCAGACGCGACCTATCTAGGGACATGTTTTTTGACCTCCTGAATCCAAATTTTAAATTAGTTTAGGCCGTACACCTTCCAATTTTGAGTAAATTGCAAAAAAACGTAAGAAATAGCGAAAATTTGCACCCATTTTTTACGGTTTTTTGCAATTTACTCTGACTTTAAATTCGGATTTAGAGGGTCGAAAAACATACCCGTAGATAGGTCACGTCCGGTGCACATCTAACTTTTTTTTGTTCCTGTGTTATTTCTTAAAACAAAATTTCGTTCCCTTGATATTTAAATAAAACATCATTCAGATCATAGCAATGTTTGTAAAGAATTCTAGAATCCATGGCTGCCTATTGTGAAATAAAAGTAAGTTCCCTAAAAGACCTATTTAATGGTAGTATAATATACAGGGTGTCCCATTAAAAAAAGTTATGTCATATATCCTGTTAATAAAATTGTTTCGTATAATCTTCATAACAGAAAAAAAAAAATAGTTCACTGTACACTGTGCTCTTGAATCATTTTTATAAGTTGAGAATATAAAAGTTATATACGTTTAAAATGTGGACAAGTTAAATTGGACACACTGTACCGTCCGGTATAAAGTAATTCTACTTACTGGTAAAACTAACTTAAACACAAATCATAGTAAACTCAAACATTATTAGGATATCAAATAAAAAACTTAAGTGTAAATTATCACACTCACGATTTCACCACAAATTGTTTAATTAATAACTTTATTAACACCTAAAACCAGAAGTCCATCTTCAAACTTCCGGTCTTTACCGTAAGACACGGCATTTTCAACTGACATAACTTAGAAAACAACACTGTTTCGGCAATTATACACGCACGTAGGGCAGCTAATTACCTTAAAAATTCTTTTTACTTAAAATGATACTTTTGTTCGATTCCGTTATAATAAAGACGATGGTCTAAAAGACAATGAATAGGACGAAAAGAAATTCTGTTCTAGTTTGTAGATCAACGTCTTTTGTTATGGTGCATTGAGCAAGGTGAATTATAGATTATCGATTTCGGATTGATTTTTTGTCGGTCTTGCTGAAGAGAAATAGAAACTGAAATTGATTGTTGGCATTATTGTTTTTTTATTCCACTTACAGCAGATATGTGTTTATTTGTAGGGTTCGGTACAATCTTGAAAAAATATAGAATTTAAAGATACCTAGATGGAAATTAATATAGTTCTGGTTTGTAAGTTTTGGTTAGTAGTAAACTTAATTCTATCAAATATGAGAAACTTTTAAAAAATTTCGGCTCACAAAAAGTTTCTACAGAACACTAGTCCAGAAAATCGACAACCTAGCATTGAAGAAGAAACCACTACCATCAAACAACCTCAGAAGCCATAGACTTCTTAGATAAACAAATAAAAAACAAAGAACTTTTTGCTAAAATGTAAATGTATGTTAATGTGAAAATCTTTCTGGTCCTGGGCCAAAAACATCAGTAGAAATTTCTGTTCTTTTTCACCACTAACTTTAGAAGATAAAATTATTTTTATACCTAAAGGAGAGCCCGAACTGCTTTGCCAAACAATATGCTGCCAATTTAACCGTTCACTCATCTTTTAATCATCCAATTCCAACTATACCCCCAGTTCCTCATAAAATGTCCAATATTATTACACAGGTAAAACACATTAAGCGTATTTCTTCTTCTCTTAACACCAAGAAATCGACTGGGCTAGAGGGCAATTTTCTATAACAGACAGTACGGATTTCGTTACAAGAGATCTACAGCAGATCTTTTTCCTTCGAATCATACAGTTGGCGTTTTTAAATGAGTCCCAGATCGTTGCTCTTGAAATATCGAAAGCTTTCGTCCAGCTCTGGCATAACGCATTTCTCAATAAACTTTTCTTCTACGGTCTTCCAACCAAACTCTGCTCTTGGCTCTCCAGTTATCTTTCTAATCAACGTATATCAGTTATTGCGAATGGCTACTCTTTGATTGATTGATGATTGCTGAAGTGCCTCTGAGCTTAGTACTGGCACCAACTTTATTTCTTTTTCACATCAACGACCTTCTTTCTTCCACCACCATACCCCATTCATAGTTTTGTTGACGATAGTACCCTTCACTCCAGTTTTCGGGTTCTTAAACCAATCTCTCAACCCGACTTGGAAAGCAAAAGCAGGGCGATGCGGATATCTTTTTCACAGACAGGATCTTAATTTGATATTGGATTGAGGCGCCAAAAATCCTATTCAATTTAATGCATCCATAATACAATCATGCTCCTCGTCGCGAAAAATAACTGGATTACGAGTGGCCAGGTTTTACAGAGCAAAGACACATTCAACCTAGTGGGCATCACATTTGAGAATAACCTTAACTGGTGTAAACACGTTGTATTGATAGGCTTTCAAAAAAGCTTGGATTTCTTTTCCAAGCCAAATAATATTTTCCCCTTACTGTTTATACACTTTGTATGTGCCCCAGAATTCGACCCTCTCTGGAATATTGTTCTCATGTCTGAGGAATGGCGTCCCCCACAACCCTCTGCATTCTTGATGCCATTGAAAAAAGAGCTGCTAGTCTTATTAATGATCCTTTACTTACTGAAAGACTCCTTCTCTTGCCCATCGTCGAGCTGTAGGAGATATATCGCTCTTTTATAGATACTTTTACGGCGTCTGCTCTGGACGAACTATTTATCCAGTACACTCCCTTTACTTGCAACTCCCAACAGAGAAACTCGTGGTGCCGCACGTATGCGTCCCTATACCGTCCAACTGGACAGGCCCGGAACTTCCCACTTTGTTCGTTCTTTTATCCCTAGAGTTTCTAGAATGTGGAACCTGCTGCCAGCGGAGGGTCTTTCCTTCTCCCCAAATCTTCAAGTTTTAAGTCCAATAAAAGTTAACAAACTTTCTCTTACCTCACTCAAGACACCCACGATACCGTTAATATTGAGGCTTTTAGTCTTCGTGGATTGTACAAAGATAAAAAAAACTGTCTGTATTTTATTTAATTTTTTTTTTAAATACTTTTTGGTCAGGCTTACTTTAAAAACTTTTAAGTTCAAGTGTCAACTGGTAATAACGGTAAAAAACATTGTTTTTTAAAAATTGTTATGTATTGTCCTATCCCTAAAATTCTATTTTTTTTTAATTTATTAAAATTACTGTTTTATTAAAAAAAACCCGCAGGAAATTTAGGATCTTAAGTTTAAAATAACCTACTGATTTATGAATATCTAGAAAGGTATTAAGGGGGGGTAAGGTATTTAATTTACAACTCACGTTTTCAAAGTCGGTGCCCCTGATAACTCCAAAACTACTGCACCGATCCTTTTGAAATTTTAAACACTATTTCTGTACATCATTTACGAGGTAACGCTGTCGAGTTTTTTTAAGCGCATTGGTTTAAGGGGGTAAGGTATTCAATTCACAACTCACGTTTTCAAAGTCGGTGCCCTGATAACTCCAAAACTACTGCACCGATCCTTTTGAAATTTTAAACACTATTTCTGCACATCATTTACGAGGTAACGTTGTCGAGTTTTTTTCATAATTTTGATTTTGCAATAACAAATTAGCCGATTTTTTCCCACAAAATTGTGTTTTTCACTTGCAAGTGTTCGAAAAATGAAAAATTTGGAAAACAAAACAACTCGACAGCAGTTTACCGAGAAACTATTATCTAACGAATGAACTTGATTTTTTGATTTCGGATGATCCAGCACCAGAGTTGTGAGGGCACCGAAATTCAACTTTTCGAGAACACGTCCGAACAATTGCTGCCATTGCCGTACTTTTTAATATTTTTGTAAAAATTTAATGAAACATTCTTCGAATGTCATACTTTAATGTACCATTGGTTTTAGTAAATAAATTTTAACTGTGTCGTCAGAAAGAAAAAAATCACGAAAGCATGGCTTTTTTGTACGGTTTGACCTTCGCCCCCCTTAAATTTATCGACAAAATAGATTTTTCTTTACCAGCCTGTAGTTCAAAATCTAAGACCTTTAGGAAATCATCAGAAACTTTTTGCAAGAACACATTTTTAATTTTAAAAATGATTTTCGATAAATTACCCCCCTTCCTTTTCCCCAACTTTAATACTACGCCATCATAAATGGGTATTAAACTAAAAAATATAGGTTAGCAATGAGATTTTAAAGCATATAACATAGAAAAACAAATTATTTAAATGAAGAAAATATTATCTCAATATTTTTAGAAATTTTCCTTAAGACCGGCCTGACACATCCATAGATAACCTATATTAGAGGGATATTTTTCTAATTCTTCTGTCTTACAGCTGCTAACAAGCTTGTCTAACAGCTGACGTCATTATAATGTGAATCGAAAAAATAAAAGCGCTTACCGCCAATGACAACTCCAGTTTTACGCCGCTAACAACCGCTGTGAGCTGCTGTAAGACTGACGTCATTGATTTGTCAAATAAATGAAAGTGCTTACAGCTGCTGTAAGCAGCTTACAAAAATATATCCCTTTAGATCATCAGTGGCAAGAAGCATTTTTCGGATTTTTACGACCGCGCGCAGTGGGTGGACGAACATGCGCACTTAAAAGCCATGGCAAAAATACAAACACCAGCACCCCGTACCTTCGTCCGCGGTCTGACCGTAACGCTCATTAGCTACCGTACTTCGAACAGAAAACCAGGACGTGGTCAACACATTCTTTCCTATAATGCGAATAGTTTGTTTGGGTCTGGGTGCGTTTACCCTCAACTGGTTTGAGTACAAACCGGTTTTTCGCCCATGAAATGTAACTTTTGTTTCGCTCAGGTTATAATATTGGTAATCCATTGAGATCGGTGGACACATCCTATTATTAATTAAATGATGTGACAGATTATCTGAAAGGTTGACTGATTTATGACATGTTTGACGTGATGTCCGAGCCAAAATCGGATTGGATATATGCATCGCAGTTATAAAAACCTATGATCAGTCGCCCTTCAGATGTTTTTCTTTCCTTTTTACATATTTTTAAAAATTTAGGCAGTTAGCCAATAATTAGTAAAGTATTTTGTTTACGCTTTATACCTACCTAAATGAGCAGTGGGGTGGGTTAACCCTCAAAACCATCTCTGTGAATACGCTACTGCTTGGATATTATACAATAAGGGAAATTAAATTAAATATAGTAAGTAAAAGTACAATAGTATTCTCTTTAATATTATTAATATTAAGCATAAAATACCTACAATTTAATATTCGTGCGCATTCACCAAAAACATATTATTATAGTTAAGTATGTTTTTTTGGTATTAATGAATATGAAGGAACATACGCGGATGAGATGAAAATTTTTCAGCATAAGTAAAGACAAAGAATACCAATCCATAGAATCCCACAAGTGAGATTTCAGCGTACCCTAAAAATTTTTAGTACCTCCGCGACCAACAGATGGCGAAAGTAGTACGATGTCGCTTTGCTAATACGATTACCATCAGAAATTGATAGCAGTCGCTGACGAGCAGTCGGCCCGATCAGTTAGAGTGAGGATATACGCAAAATTTAAAAAATAAAATCCCCGGTAAATGGACCCAGTATCCATAAGATTATTAAATTTATTATTTCAGAATAGGATATATCGATGGGTTTTTACAAAACATCGTAAGCGACATTCGCCAATTTTACGGCAAACGATTTTTGTTCCCATCGCGTTATTTTTAAAGAAAAACCGAGATCTGAATGTTTTCATTTTAGCTTTCTTCTTAATTTGAATTACAAAACAAACATATTTAACATTTAATGTCAAAATTTTCAGAATCTCCTAAAAAAGCTAAAAATTTTAAAATTCTAAACCTAAATAATGGTTCATTTTTAAATGTTT
This sequence comes from Listronotus bonariensis, assembly GCA_014170235.1. NCBI lineage: Eukaryota > Metazoa > Arthropoda > Insecta > Coleoptera > Curculionidae > Listronotus > Listronotus bonariensis. The sequence continues at coordinate 72,992 of JACEGR010005319.1, forward strand.
TATTTTTTATTTAATTTATCTTGACAACGGTACCCAAATAACTACCATTAATTAAATGAACCGTTGAACCAATATAGAACATATCTTCATCTGAAATAAAGCCAATGAAAAAAAACGTTTCCCGTAAAACTGACGAATGTTGCTTACGATGTTTTGTCAAAAACCCATCGATATATCCTATATATATATATATATATATATATCTTATGGATACTATCATTTATAGGGGATTTTATTTTTATTATATTTTGCGTATATCCTCACTCTAACTGATCGGGCCGACTGCTCGTCAGCGACTGCTATCAATTTCTGATGGTAATCGTATTAGCAAAGCGACATCGTACTATTTTCGCCATCTGTTGGTCGCGGTAGGTACTAAAAATTTTTAGGGTACGCTGAAATCTCACTTGTGGGGTTCTATGGATTGGTATTCTTTGGTAAAGAAAAAAAAGCAAATATATATATATATATATATATATATATATATATATATATATATATATATATATATATATATATATATATATATATATATATATATATATATATATATAGGTTAAAAACTTCTTTTACTTGTTCTTTACGTCTTCGCATAGTTTAATATATTAATAATCGGGGTTCAAGAGTCGGTATACCATTGCAGTAGTCTTATTTGTTCATTTCCTTTAAACAGTCGTTTCTGGCAGCAATCAAGTCTAAATACGAGGCATATTTAACGTACAGGGTATTCTATTTGAAAAATGGCATATTTTTTGACTTTCCCCATATTTTTAAAGAAATTCAAGATAGCCAATCGATGTATTGTAGCTCGGAGAATTCAAAAGTCGTTTTAAAAAAACCATTGCATGAAAAACAAAAACGTATGCCATAAAAGTTGTATTTTTTAAATAAAACACCATATTTATATATTATGTTTTTGAATTCTATGGCCAAATCTAAGTAATTTTTATTAAGGGTACTACATGTTTATATTTAACTGTTTTTAAGTTATTGACGCTTAAAAGGTCACATTTTTGGCTTATTTAATTAAATATCTCAGTATAAAATACAGGTAATGCAGGTGATTACCTGATACTTTAAAGTCATTTTTTTATTTCTTTGAAATTTATCAATGTACCTCATTTTCGCTTCACTGGCATTTTCTCCACACTTGTACTATAGCGGGTTGGAAGAGTCCTTATATCTTTAAAAATACGCCCTTTAAGGTAAAACGAGAACTTTCTTGTTCGAGGGGGGATAAAGGGCTCTCACACTATGTAAGTCCCTTTATCGTAGCGGGACTCCTTTTCAAGTTTTATCGGCACGCACATTTTATCAACTTAGTTTTATTATATATAATGATAATGATATGGAGAAAGAAAAAAAATATGCCATTTTTCCTCCTAAATGGAATACCCTGTACATATACAGGATTCAAGCTAAATAATGATACACATAGACAATGTGAGGAAATGAGACAGTCGAACGTGAACTCGCAAGCTGCAATGTTTGTTCGGCGATATTCTCCAAGAACGAAAAGGTGCTGATGACCCAGACATGCGATATACTTTTTTCAGTTATATATTCCGGTTCAGAATGATGAACCTATTTTGTTTTTAGCCCATTCCCTACTTCCATAA
>JACEGR010005320.1:0-74598 GCA_014170235.1 Listronotus bonariensis
TATATATATATATATATTAATAAAGGTAAAGTTCTTTGGGCATAGGGCACATTAATGACATAAAAAACAAAAATTATTTATTTATTTTTACTGTCATTAATGAGCCATACGCCCAAAGAACTTTACCTTTTATTAATATATTTATGTCAAGGCTCAAGAACCATTCACTTTTATATATATATATATATATATATATATATATATATATATATATATATATATATATATATATATACAGGGTGATTCACGGTCGATGGTAGGTTAGACGCTTATGGAAAACGGAACGCAGAATTTTTCTGAAATTTTCTGAAAATTTGGCATCTTACATTTTCTTACCTGTTCTATCGATCTAAAATATTTTCAGCATTGCGACGTTGCCGCTTCTATCAAAAAGTCCTAGAAACTTTATTTTTTAAATGGAACACCCCTTATATTAACAAGTTTTTGTATTCGCCCTTTTATTATAAAATTTTTTTGTTTATATTGCCCTATACCTATCTCTATGGGTTTTTGAGATAAAAAATAATTTGTGTTAAATATGGTGCAAAACATGGCCCTAATTAAACTTAAGTAAATTAGTGCTCTCAATTCATGAAAAGTTGATGTTTTGGTGGTAGTTTAGACAGACACGATGTATTTAATTTACACCGGCAAATCGACTCGCCTACAGGGCGTGCTAAAATTACTATTATTTCCGTTATTCTTAAAAGGAGTCAAAAGATCATTTTTCAAAATAAAACCCCTGTATATTACTCAATTAAATTAAAGATGAAGAAGAACGCCTTAAGATGACATATCATGTCCCTATACCTAAATCATCAAGATTTTTTAATAAATCCGCTTTCTTGTAAAAAAATATTTTTTAAAGAGTTTAATGTTAAGTAACCATGGAAATATCAAGCTTATGACAGTTTGGTGACTTTGAATTTTATGAAATTATTTATTTTACACGGACAGTGTGATCAAATCATTGCCAGAAGTTGCAAAAAATTTAACCAAATGTATCCTGAATTAAGACCAATGCACGAGTGGAAGTTTGTACGACTACAAAATAATTAAATTAACATGTGAAAGTACAGAAAATAACATAATTAGGACGAATTAAAATAACAACTAAAATAACAAATTTTTAAAATAAATGCTGAAAATGTCCATTACATTCTAAACATTTTAAAATGTGCTTTTGTACACGACTCGTGGTTGCTTTTTCAATTTGATGGGGATCCAGATCTTCAATACACCGCACTATTCGCCGTCGCAGTTCTTCTTTAGTAGGCAGTGGAGTAATGTACACCCTTTCTTTTAAAACACCCAAAAAACAAAAAGTCAATCTGCGTGAAATCGGGTGATCTCGGTGGCCAATCTCATGGCCCCAAGCGCCTAAACCAACGATCGTCAAACATTTCGTAAAGTTCCCTGGAAACTTCCTGGGTACAATGAGCTGGCGATCCGTCCAGTTGAAACCACGAATTTCTATCCTATATTCATCTAAAGACAAATTATCGACAAAAACGGTAACAGTCTTCCTTAGTATTTTGAGATATCTCTGAGCATTGAGTGTGTCATCATAAATAAAAAAGCTAATTTTATGCTTAAAAATACAGAAAACATTTAGTTCAAATTTTTCTTGAAACCCCATTTTTTTCACGTTTCATTTTGGAAGATTATTTTAAAGACTGTCAATAACTGTTTATAAGTTACTTATAAAAGTCACCAAAGTGTCATAAGCTTGATATTTCCATGGTTACTTAAAAGTAAATTCTTTAAAAAATAATTTTTCACAAGAAAGCGGCTTATTAAGAAAACTTGATGATTTAGGTATAGGAACATGATATGTCATCTTAAAGCGTTCTTCTTCATCTTTAATTTTTTTGAGTAATATACAGGGGGTTTCATTTAAAAAATGATCTTTTGACCCCTTTTAAGAATAACGGAAATAATAGTAATTTTAGCACGCCCTGTATGATATGGAGTCGATTTCTCGGTGTAAATGAAATACATCGTATCTGTCTAAACTACCACAAAAACATCAACTTTTCATGAATTGAGAGCACTAATTTACTTAAGTTTAATTAGGGCCATGTTTTGGACCATATTTAACACAAATTATTTTTTATCTCGAAAACCGATAAAGATAGGTATAGGGCAATATTGACAAAAAGTATTATAATAAAAGGGCGAATATAAAAACTTCTTAATATAAGGGGTGTTCCATTTAAAAAATAAAGTTTCTAGGACATTTTGATAAAAGAAGAACAGGTAAGAAAATGTAAGATGCTAAATTTACAGAAAAATTCTATGTTCCGTTTTCCATAAACGTCTAACCTACCATCGACCGTGAATTACCCTGTGTATATATATGTGTGTGTATCTAACTTTATTAGATTCGGAAATATGGCCATCCAAATGAGGTATTCAGGTAATTTGAAGTACCGCCATTTTGTAGTAGATAAAGGTATTGACTTTATATTCAGGGGTTATAAAGTACTCGCCAGGAGCTTTAAAATAATGTGCCACAAGAACCCCCTTTTCATTTTTGACGTAACAACGTCTTATAATTCGATGGACCCGGCTGCACGCACCAAAAAATATGAATCATGTACCGTTACCTCGCGCGTTCCATTTAAGGCTTGAAGTACAAACGAGAGCGCGGAACGAGCGACAGAGAGGCATAATTTCCGCGTCGTCCGACATCTGTTTCTCTCCTACTTGAGTGAGCGTGCGGTGAAAAGTGAATGTGGTGTCAATTGTTTATAGCAACGATAATTGCGGCGATAAAGGTAATGATTCTTCTCAGAAAACCGATTTTTTTCAATATGGTGCCCAGCTGTCAGTTTGACATTTATATCTGTCATTTATGTCTAAAATTTGGGTCACGTTGTCTTAATAAAGTCATTTAAAAATAACGAATCATTCAAAACTTAGGAGGGGTTTCTGATTTTGACAAGCACTGTATTTTTAAAGTTTCACTATGAATAACTTTAAAGCTTTCCGGTTTAGAGATATAGTAGGGGAGGTAGCGCTATGCTTTTTATACCAAATGAATTTTATTTGTAGCAGTTAAATAGTGTTAGATAGTTAGCAAAATGAGCGTCAGTCGCTACTCCTGCGATGGAGTCAAAGGTACCAGCATACGGAAGTCGTTAAAAAAATTGGTTTTAAGTATTTTTATACCTACTCAAAATTTATAAGACAACTCCTTAAATGATTTTAAACTAAAACATAATCGTCAGCTGTATTGAATATGGTGAATTACGCGTATACAATTGCTGAACCATATGGAAATTTTTTTATTTCTTATTTCTCAAAAATAATTATCCCTTATAAAAATCTCTGCATATGCCTAAACTCACAAAACACTGAGCAAAGTTTAAATAGATCCTACCGTATACAAGGTTAATGCAAAATTACAAATTTAGCATAAGAGAAAAACTCCTTTATTTTTAAACTTAGAACAAAACATCATTCGGAAAACTTGTTTGGAATTAAAAGTTATGCCCAAGCTTAAAAAAGAACCTCCTATGTAAAAATTAAAAATAAAACATACCTACTTCTCCAACTTACTCCGTATATAGCGATTAGATCGAACTAGGGATTATTTACGCTAATACAGATTATTTTCATGAAAATTTTAAATATCTGATATCTTTAAAGCATTTAATTACGTTTAGGTCGTTTGGAAGCACTGGACAACTAAACATAAATTTATGCTGTTTTTTTACTTATTGTTTAATTTTAACTTTTTCGTTTAATAAAAATCACCTTTACGGATTTTTAAATTTATTTTCATGTATTTTTGTTACCATTATTGGGTAAAGAAATTTTTCCAAAAGTTAAAAAAATCAATTATAGGATTAATCTTAACACAGAACAAAAACAAAGTAAAACAATAATTTTAAGAAACTTTTAATTTTCAGCCTAACTGAAACAAAAGAAGTATAAATTTACGTTCCATGTTTTTAATGTCTTAAATGTATTTAAATGCTTTAAAAATAACAGATATTTAATAATTTTACGAAAATAAAACTGCACTAAGGTAAATAATCCCTATTTCGATCTAATCGCTATACGAAGTAAGTTGGAAAAGTAGGATGTTTTATTTTCGATTTTTAACCAGGATGTTCTTTCTTTAAACTTAACTTTAAATTCTAAACAAGTTTTTTAAATAATATTTTGTTCCAAGTTTAAAGATAAAGGTGGGTTTCTCTTATGCCAAATTGGTAAATTTGCATCTACCTCGTATACGCTAGGATCTATTCAAACTTTGATCAGTGTTTTGTGTGTTTAGCCATATGCAGAGGTTTTTATAAAAACATATATTTTTTTTTAAATAAAAAATTAAAAAGTTATACATATGATTTAACAATTATGGCGGTCATTGTATACCCGACTGACGTATGATCCACCATATTCAATACAGCTGACGATTATTTTTTAGTTTAGTTTAAAATTATCTAAAGAGCGGTGTCAATTTTTACAGCGTATGAAAATACTTAGTTATTTTTTTTTCGACTTTCATGTGCTGCCATCTCTAACTTTACCGCTACTTGGGCAGCTGACGGGAAAACTGTAATCTACAGAAGTTTTAGTCGGTATGAAATAGGTTTTCAAATCTAGCGCTACCTCTCCTACTAATAGGATATAGTTAATAAAAAAAAGAGAAATAAGTGTAATGTTTAAAACGGCTTAGGATAGTGGTTTCTATTTGAATTAATAAAGTTCTTTAATGCCGAGAGTCAATTTCTGTGGCACTTCCGATAAACCGTAAAATGTATTTTTACGATAATAGGACATAAGGTTCATTAAATATGTTAAGAAAATAACAGGCTTGCTAGTAATCTCGTGGACACCCGGTATATTTTTCAAAAGCTCTTTATAATCATGGTTAGTTCATTTTTATAAGGTTGCGACATATCCTCAACTTTTAGGCGGTTCGAGGTCGGGGACGCAAGGAAGGGCACTCCACGGAGAAAAGTTAGCAAGACTGGGTAAAATCAAAGCCGATGATCAATCCAGTGGCGTCTAGATTTTGCGCATTTCATTTTGCATTGTTTTTAAAGTGATATTTGTTGAAAGATGTAATTCCAAATGTTTTTTATTTAAAGTAAAAGAATTTACAACTTAATAATAATTTAAAACGGTTGTGTAAACGGTTGTTCTACTAATACAATAAACTGTATATCTCCGGCACTGCCGAAAAATGGGAGATGTGACGTCATAACACGTCAAAGCAATATGGCCGAATGTCGTGACCTTATATAGACCGACTTTGTTTATACTAAACTAACTACAACATTGAATTCTACGTAAACAGGCCTAATATTATCAGTTTTTACTTTTGTTGTGAGTTGCAAGACAGCTGAAATACGAGGGGCCTCCAAAAATAACCATCTTTGGCGTTATAGGTGCAACTTTGGTAAATATTCTTTTACAAAAATCATCACGATTTCCTCGACCATTTTTTTAAACATTTGTTTAAATGACTCCACAAGAAAAAACAATCAGTGTCGAGCTGGGCATTCTACTGTACTATATCTACCAATAAGCCTAACTAGAAATTGCGTTTTTTAGAAATTGCATGTTTTCCCTTGAAGAGTGCGGAGAAGCACCATTATACCTACTTATACAACATTTTCCAATAATTTCTATTTCCTTAACCCTGTTTTTACCTGTTAGCAGGAACTATACGTTTTCTAAGATCTAAATATTGTTGTCCTCTTAATCTTTCTTCTATGATAAAAGGTACAATAGTTTGGTTACCTAATGTTTCTAACCAAAGAATGCTATTTCTGGATTTTTGTTATGAAGCTCTTTCATCCAAAGAATGTTATCGCTAGACCAAATACTAAAGTTGTGCCATTGGCCATTGACCATTTAAGCAAAAAGTAGCTTTGACAATAAATAAAATTTTGTCCGCGTGTGTGTGAGAATCTTGGTTATATTTTCCACCATAACGGATAATTTATTGTGGCGATTAGAATCAAAATTATTTTTGGTTATAGTTAAAAGTGTGTGGCAAAATATGATTGAAAAATGAAAACCCTGTACAGGGTGTTACATTTTGGTTGCAACAGCGGGGTATCTCAGTTATTGTTAAAGATAGAACTTTCCGGTTTTATCGAAGCTGAGCCAAAGTCCTTTTAGTTTCTGAGCTACAGGGTGATTTTGAAAATTTGTCATTTTCAGGTACTTCTAGTATTTCAGTTGGCTGGTAACTTATCAAAAAGGTAAAAACTAATTTCAATATATTTTTTTTGTAGAGTGCAGCGGCGTAGTCAGATTTTTTCTCCAAATATTATTATTTTTAAAATATTGACCAATGTTGGGTTTTTTTAAATGGGCCACAACTGTATATTTGTCAAAAAATTAATTTGCCTTTTTACAGGCTTTTTAAAAATATATAACACTATAGGTTTATAAACAATGAAAAAATTCCCAATTTTCATATTTCATATCCAAAATTTTGAAGTAGGCCATGCAAAACATATCGTTTACCAGTTTTTTTTATTGACTTTATTACTGTGGTGGTGCTTACGTCACGACTTTCAAAATTGGATTTTGCTTTTAATCTTAATAATGTTTTTTTCTTTTCTTTAATAAATCTAGGAAGGTAGAACTTTTTTTGAGCAAAAGTTTTAAATAGTAAATGGTTTTTATTAAACAATGATTTTTAATTTATTGTCAGCATATTCTATTTTGTTTATTTTTGATTTTTGAATTTATTAGTCTATTATATTATCTTTTTTCTGGTAAATCTACGGGACATAAAATCCGGAAAGTATTGATCGTTTGTAATAAAAACGTCTAGTGAAAACTCATCGAATGTAGTGGAAATGGTGACAAAATATATTCGTCTAAGGCCATTTACACAGCATACAAGATTTTTTGTGTCCTACAAAAATGGGAAATGCATGACTTTGCCTATAGGAAAAAATATATTTGGACAGCTACCAAGCAGAGTTGCTGGCTATTTGCGACTACCAGACGCAAACCTATATACTGGGCACTGCAGATCATCAGCTTCTTTACTTGCCGACTCGGGAGCAACCATAGATGTGTTAAAAAGACATGGTGGCTGGAAAAGCAGTTCTGTCGCTGAAGGTTATGTTGAAAATTCATTGTATCAAAAGAAGAATGTTGCCGATCAAATTTTCACCAATGTCTCCTTCGATGTTAATATGGTAATAGCATCAAACAAAGGAAGATCAATTTCAGAAAATGAGACAACAACGGCGAAAGCGACTGCTACGTATGTGCAGAATACGTCTATAAGTAAAAATGTTACATCCAACTGTCCACCCTTTGTTAGCCTTGCCAACTGCACCGAATTAAATATAAATGTAAATATATATTATAATAAGAACTAGATTTAAGTAATATACATGTGCTAATTATTCTTTTTTACCATAAATTTCAACAAATAAATATAATTTTAATAAAATAATTATCGTTTATATTGTAAGAATTTACTTTAAATACCCCAGGGATTAAAAATGCCACTTTATTCCCTAAAAAGGGGTATTAAAAGTGCACTTTTAATCCCTTGAGTGAATAAAATTCTTTTATAACAACTATTTACAATTTAATAATGTTGCTCGTGTAAGTGCTACACACCCAAATTTATGTAACAAAAGAAAAACATAATTTAATTAAATATCACAATTCAATTTTAAAATTCGTAACTTAAGCAGCACAACAATATTCAAGTCAATAAAAAAACTATTAAATGTTTTTTTTGTACGACCTACTGCAAAAAATGGGACCTTGTTTTACGAAAATATAATTTAAATAGTTTTCTTTATAATATATTAACTGTTTAATGTATGAACTTTCAACAATTTACAATAAAATACAGTGTTGGGGACAGCCAGGGGACTGTGTTTTTAGAGGCTCTATCACCTCCAGAAAAAAAAATGAAACAGTTATGGTTCTAAAAATAATGGGCCCGTAATGTTTTATGGTTTAAGTTTTATTAGAAGTTGATGAGTGATATTTATTAAAATTATTTAATTACTTTTTGGAAAAATCGGTCGGGACAAGCCGATTATACGAGTTTACAGAGAATCGCCCATATATTTTTGTGAAGCTTGAAAAAACGGAAATTTATTTTTTGACAAACATACAAGGTGGTCCATTTTTGGTTTTTTAACGCGTGATATGCCAAAACAGGTGAATGAGTCAAGCGTCAAGTTTCTTGATGTATACCTCGATTCTAGACTTCAATGGAATGTCCATGCAGATTATTGCTGCAGACGGTTGGCCTCAAGTGCGTTTCTGCTTAGTGGCATTGCTGACTGCGTGTCTCAGGGTGTTTTGAGGCAGGCCTATTTTTCACTGTATTTTAATTTTAAAATATTTTATTATACAGAACTTCCATTTCCTATGGTAATTATTTACAAACCGAACGCATCGCCGATTTTAATGAAATTTGGTATACTCAGTAGCCTTGGCGTCAAGAGACAACACAACCTTGAGCTAAAATCTAGACCTTTTTTCTCTTGTATAATAAATAAATATTTTTCTGTAATGGAAGAAAAAAAATACTTTTTTTCTCTATTGACAGGTACTTAAATGTGACTTTTTATAAAATTACGTTTTTCCCGGACAACATACACGTAGTTAAAGGTAGATATTTAATTTTAGTATATCTAATTATGAAGAGCTTACATTATTTCCTTTATATCAAAAGTCCAATCAAACATTTTTTTACAAGGTCTAATTGTTTTTTTAAATCCAGGTTAAAACTTTAAATTTTATATGAGTAATTTTCCATTTTAATAATGTGTTTTTTTTAACATTAGGTAGTCGTTTCCCTGTAACAGAAAAAATAGTGTATTATACTTGGAAAAAACTTTAGATTTTACCTTTCGGTTTTTTATTCGCTTTGCTTCGTGTCGGGTGACAACACAATCTCGAGCTAGAATCCAGTGCTTTTTTCGGTGTATTACCGTTTGCGGAATTCTCGTTTCGGCACCTAATACTAAAATTTTACCTGACCTGACGTTTTTTTCCTGGTTTGGACACCTTGCCAAAATGTATAATTATCTTTTCTCCTTTGGTACCCTAAAGGTGGGAATAGAATTCTTTAGTGGATTTATAAAGTGTGTAGTAGTCTTGGGTTTAATTTAAGAATTAAAAAAAAGCTCTGTCTGCAATATTAACAGAACTATTGTAATGCAATAGGATTGTCACCGATTTAGGAGTCTTTACACATGGGTTTTATTTAAATTCGCATTTGGCCAATGCGCATTACAGCGATCATGTAAACTTAGAATGAATATGCCTAAATTATTAAATTAGACATATGTACACCTTAAGGGTACCAAACAAGAAGAAATAATTATGCATTTTGTCCAGGGGACCAAACCAGAAAAAAAAAGGGTCAGGTCAGATAAAATTTTATTAGATGCCTAAACGATAATTTCCCAAACGGTAAAACACCCTTTTCCCCTTATATAATAAACTAGCCAACCCGTACCCACTTCGTTGGGCGTAAATTAAATTTTCTCTCTTAACTTTAATTAACTTTCTAATTGTGAAAGATTTTTTATGATCGGTTCAGTATTTCCGAAGATTAGCCCCTACAAACAATTAAACAAACTTACAAACTTACAAACTTTACCTCTTTATATTATTAGTATAGATATACAAATATATACTTACCCCATAATTACCCATTCTTTTCCATACTTCCCCGTACTTCCCCATATTCCCCATACTTTCCCATATTCCCCATACTTCCTCATAATTCCCCACACGTTTGCATAATTCCCAATAATTTTCTAGGTGCGTCGGTACTGCCAAAAAAAAAAAAAAAAGTGGCCACTTTATACATCTAGTAAGACCCATCGCTTGCCCTGCCTTAGAATAATTAAAGGCCCAGCTCAAGAACCGGCCAAGTCCAATTTTTAGGCAAATTAATATTTTTTTTCTTTATAACTTTACAAATAAGCGAATTATAGACGTATTGGTGATTGCCTGATTTTACAAAGTTTGCAAAATCAAATCCATCAAGTCCAGTATTTTTTTAGATAACAAAGAAACTAAAAAAATAATTCTTTAACTTTTACTGCAAGGGTCACCACTACCAAACAAACACAATAAAAATCTTAAAAGTATTTAATAATCCAAATTTCTAAAATAATTAATTTTTCGGTTTGTAAAATTGTGAAAAATGGAATTCAAAGAAGATACTAGCTAACGCAGTTAGCTATTTTGTGCTTCAACGGCATTCTATATAACAGAAAACAATATTTTATTTTAAGTTAAATAGAAATGATGGAAAATTATACATAACTAACCGACCCGTACCGACTTCATTGGGCGTTAATTATATTTTTCTCTGAACTTCAATCATAATAAAATATAGCCTATAGCACTCCTGAATAGTGTAGCTTTCTGATTGAAAAAATAAATTATGGTCGGTTCAGTATTTCTAAAGATTAGCCCCTACAAACAAACAAAGGGTCAAACTTTGCCTCTTTATAATATTAGTATAGATAACTATGTAAAGCCGACACTGCTAAATGGTACAAGAAAAAGACGCAATTGATAAAGTTTAAAGATACAATAATAAATGTAAATATAAATAGTATACAAATATAGCATAAATTTTACCAGTTAAAGAACACACAAAAACAAAATAAAATCTAAAACAAGTACCAGTGACAAAAGTAACCTTTTTTTTAAGATATTTCAGATTAAACGCTTTATTCCAAACAATACATTCCACGCTTCTTGATAGTTTCTAAAAGATCTGTACAAAATGCTTGGACAGCTTTAATACACATACCTACTTAAATCCTGGCTACGCCAATATGGAAACAAGAACTACTATAATCTTCGTAACACAATAAAACTTAAAATTCACATACAGAGTATATGGCGCCATCTCACAAATTTATAAATATCTACCACGCTTAGACGAATCAACCCACCACTTAAAAAGAATCAATACCGTTTCCCATCGTAACTGGACAGCTAAAAAGTGTGGAATATATTAACAGATGGTGCGCAGTGTATATTAGCAGTGTTGAATTCAGCCATTTTTTACCGGGCGAATTGAATGTTTTAGGGGCGCTCCTTAATTGACCAAAAATAAAAATATTATCCTTTATCCACAAGGGAAAAAAATTCTACAGGTAGAAATCAACCGGTTAATTTCTGCTTTTCTTGACGATTTTGTGTATGTGTAAAGAAAGTATACCAAATTTCTACGGGTGATTTTTTTGCTCCGGGAAACGTCCTCCCCATAGCCACAACCTGAATTCAACGCTGGTGTGTGGCATAGTTTCAAATTGAAAAAAAAGGACGATGATATATAAGGGATATATCTATCGTCATAATTTCTAAATGCAACCTCTAATAGGTCCGATATATATTTTTGTACTAAAATAGGGAAAAATAATAATTGCTTTTGTGCCATAAAAAGTTAAAACCGATAACTCCTTTTAATTCAAGTTTCATATATTTTTTAATGTAGCTTAACAATGCCACAAAAATAACTAAATTTAATTTAGGTTAATACTAATACTTAAATTAAATTCTGATTTAGAAACTCGGCCTTAGTATTAACCTAAAATAAAACCATTTTTATGACATTGTAGAAAATTTTTAAAAAATAATAGCTGATGAAACTTAAATAAATAGGAGTTACTGGTGTTATCCCTTTCATGGCACATAAGCTATTCAAATTTTTCCCCATTTTAGTATTAGGTTTTAAATTTTAGAGAATTTCAAGGTCATTTCTTAAGACTACAAAAATAAATTTGAATCATAAACACTTCAATTTTAATGTGTTCTTGAATCTTGTGAGTAATGCTATTACTATATAGTTCTAAAATTAAATTTTGATTTATAAACCTGACCTAAACTTTTTTAAAATTTATTTAATGCCACCCCCGTATAGTCACATATTTTACGGTATATTGCTATGATAATTTAAAATCCGGCTCTGACTGCTTACTTGTAATGGCGAATCCATAGTCAAATTTTGTAAATATGCAATAAAAATTTCAGACAGTTAACCTGCCAACTGATTATTTCTGTCGTTACAGAACTATACAGTACGAGATCCATAGACATTCACATTTAGATACACAGAGCCCAACGACTATACACACAGAGGATAGCCGAGATCCCACGATTTATTAGCCGAAGCGGTTGAATAATAAATAACGAATAAAGGACACAACTAACGCACTTATCACCTTTATTCGGGATAGAAGTCGAATAAAAAAAGTGTTATTTGCCTCCTTTATCCACTCGCTTTTCAAATTCCCTTTTACTAGTGAGCTTTTGGTTATAATGATTGAAACAATTTATTTTTTATTAATATCAGTTTTTAAAATTATTTTTTTTAACTTGCGAACTTTGCTGCGGTTACTGTCACAAATTTTTCTTTTTATACTTTTCTTACAATTAGATTGGGCCTGAAAGATACTACAATTAATTCGAATTATAGTTCCCAATTTTCAAAGTCATATTTTAAATGCCATATTATTGTCTTCTTTTTTCTTTATCTTATTTGCTAATTTTTTCACTATTTCAGGTCCCTGTTTTATAATATTATTTGCATATTCTTTAAAATAAAAATTACATTTTTGTATTTTCTTGCGCCATTCTGAGTTGCACAGCCACAAGTTAGATTTAAAATGGGAACTGCAGTTTTCTTTAAAACTTTTCGCAAGGGTAGACCTAAAATATAAAATAAGATATTTGAATTTACGTAGGGTGTTCGAAAAGTTTTGAGATATACGTACATTTATTTGATTTTTTCAAAATAATTTCCACCACATTGCATACACTTTTCCATTATAACCAACCAGTCACTGAAAATAGCTTTCCACTTTTCATTTGAAATTTCAGCGCATATTTTATCCCAGGCCTCCAGTAGCGCGTCTTCAGTTTTAAACTTTTGTCCTTTCAGTTGGCTCTTGACAAAAGGAAACAACCCAATGTTACACGGCGCCAAGTAGGGGCTATAAGGCGGATGTTTCAAAAGTTTCAAGCCTGCATCTGTCAAAAATTGACTGGTAAGTTCAGCTCGATGAGGTGGGGCATTGTCATGATGAAGGTACCAGCCAGCGAGTTCTGAGTTTGGGCGAATCACTCTTAACTTTTGTATAAGTTTTGAAAGGCATACTGTAGTGTACCAGAGAGCATTTACGGTCTTCTGTTCTCCGAGCACAACACGTTCAATTATTCCTCTTGAACCAAAGAAAACAACTATCATTATTTTTTTTACAGATCTTGATTTGCGAACTTCGGTCGGAGTTTCTACACCTTTGAGAACCCTTATCTTATTTTGTTGTTTAGTTGGGACGTCGTAATAATAAAGATTAAGTTTCATCTCCCGTGACGATCGACACTATGTCTTTAGATTTACCGTCCTGGAATTTGAACATCATTTTTTACACCAATTCACTCTTTGTGTCTGCTGCTCGGGAGTTAACTTGTGTGGAACCCAAAGAGTACAAATTTTTCTAAAACTCAAGTGCTCAGTATGATCGTGTGTAATGTTGCTAAACTAATGTTCAGTGTCTCTTCTAACTGTCGATAGGTAATTCGTCGGTTTGTTTCTATAGCTTTTTGGACGGCAGATATGTTTTCTGGGGTAACTACTTCACACCGTCGACCTGAAATTGTTTGTACCATCTGTATATGGTCACACGAGATGGACAGTCATCACCAAGTATAGGCTTCATTTCTTCTAAACACTGTTCTTGAGATAATCCACGTGAAAAGTTGTATTTCAAAATTGCACGGCACTCGATAGCCGTCCAAGACGCCATTGCGCTAAAATCGCTGGAGACAAACTGACGCAAAACTGATAGTTTACTAATAACTATGTAGGACTACGACATGTCATGACATGTACAAACAAAAAACATCAATGTTACTTTCCTGCACCGTTTAGTTACAAAGTATCTCAAAACTTACTGAACACCCTACGTATTTTTATAAAAATAAATTTATTAATACTTACCCAACAGTTCATTTTGAGGATCTTTTTCATAATTGTAATAACTTGGTGGTGCCGAATAGAGGTGAATTAAATTAAACACTACTTATTTAAAATAACGGTCTGTATTTCCCTATACTTTACAATTCTAAAATGTGACCTAACGCGACGACAGAGCAGAATAAACCAAGGAGAGCAAAACCACTTCGCGTCGGCATCTTTGATCTTTCGTGGTAAATTTTCGTGACCTTGCGCCATTTTGCTGGCCCCAAAGTATATTAGAACGAACTGGCCCACTATGAAACAGCATGGTTGGATTAAGTAAAATATTTAAAATATATATTTTTTAAAATATTGGAATACATATTTTAGTATGTTTCGAATGTTGGATTATTTCATTGTTGAATTGTTGAATAATAAAAGAATACAATGGAATTAAAAATCTATAGAATATTATTATATCAGATAATATATATTTTTGAGGAATTAATAAGCCTAAATATTTAAAACACTCTCGGTATAAAATTACCAAATTCAAATTGTAAGATGTGAGGGGCATAAAGTGGCACAAGCAGGATTTTTCCTCGGGAAGGGGGCAGACATTAAATTTTGTTAAAAAGGTAAAAAAAAAATTAGAACATTGTCTAAATAAAGAATTTTTGAACTTTTCCCCAGCAAAATAAATGGGGAGGGCTGCAGCCCAGTATCCCTCCCCCCAGGGGCGGTCATATTAACTTTCCGAGGGGGCATATCAACATTAAATGCCCATATTTGCAATTAGGGGTGTAATTAGTAAAATTCCTAATTTAATTACAAAGGATGTGGCTATGCCCCCCTTATGATCGCCCCTAGCCCCTCCTGCTTGCGCCACTGGGGGTATCAACTTTTATTATGCAAGGGCGTCGGTCTCATATATTTGGTCAAAATATAATAAAAACAACTTCGTATATATCAGCAAAAGGAAAATTTAAAGTTTGTTATTGTTGAGGGTGAGATTTACCCCCAAATTTTAAATGAAACGATGGATCGAGTGAAACATTATTTTAAAGGTCTTTCGACCCTGATTGCAAATGTCAAGTTTAAATCTGCTATATTGTTTCCGTAAATATGGCAGCTTGTCAAAATTTTATTTTTTTCTTTTTAATTCATAATAATTAAATTACCTGTAAGAGCAAGCTACTGCATGTATACTAAGGGTATAACAAAAGAATTAAACTATCTTCAAAATAGGATATCAATTAGTATTTCTGGGGAGAGTAGGTACGTGTAATTCATTCTCAAATTTTAGTGGTGAATCACACCCTCGCCAGAAAGATTAATTATTAATATCTTATTTTAAAGATCATCTAACCTCTATCTTATCCCCTTACTTGTAAGTTGTAAAAAATGTTGCCCCCTAAAATCAAAAATTGACTTGTGCCAACGCTTTACCTTTAATGACCGGAGTGCTCCAATGTTTGCATCACATTTTTTTAATTTGTTTTTTTTTATTTTATTTGTTTCTATTTTTTTTCTCTTAAAATGGTTAAGGTATTACTTATAAAGGAAATATTACGATATTTTTACTAAATAATCCACCCAAATATCGCAAATAATCCAAAAACAAAAGTTTACATACAACGTACGATAAACGACTGTGCAATTGAAGTTTGAAATGGCACTTATAAAGCAGGGACGGCCGGTTCTACCTGTACTAAAATGCCTCGCCCCCAATCAAACTTCGACTTTAGGTAACTATTTAGGTACTTTGAATTCAAAAAAACAATTATTAAATGCCTTTACTAATTATATTTTATGTGTACCAATATTTTAAGACCATCATAATTTAAAAAATAATAAGTTTGGAATATTTTTGCATAGCTTACTTTAAATGTATAAACGATTTAAATCCACCCCTGATTACTTTTGGGGTTTTAAACATGGCGGCCTGTATGCGCAGGATAATCTGACCAAACTCTTCCCGCCAAGCGAAGTGGTTTTGCTCTCTTGGTTAATGTGCTCTGGCGACGACGTACCCGGCAAGAAGGGAGAAGTTGAGCGATCACCTCACTCAAGCAGGATCTGCGACCCTAGCGCATGTGCGTTATTGTAACCACAGGGACGTCCTTACAATAATCATTTGATGTAAAATATAAGGAGCAAATTATTATGCCCTTATTTATTTATTGATTTTTACGACCTCGCGTAGTAAACAAACTCGAGGCCCACCGGTTTAAATCTTTTTAAACCATTAAATAATTTAAAAATCTTAAAATCTCAGTATTTCAATGTGTAAAGAAAAATATTCGTTATATATTTATATAATTTTATATTTCTTTACGAATATAAATTAGGTAGTGATATAAAAAAATATATCATGGACACGATACGTCAACAGAGGACAGATTTGCTAAATTATCTTTGAAGAAATGGTAAACGGATTACCTGGGTCACGTTGACAGGAATAATAATTAATTATCGTGAGTTTAATGTCACTTGATAAGCTAAAAAAAGTGTATGACCCAGATTCTGTGATGTATTTTGGACTACTAAACACGAATGCGTAATCAGAAAAATCACAATTTTTCCTGATCTTAAAAAACTTTGGGTATGCTTTATCCTTAAGCCACGTACAGACTTGGATACAATCGCTGAAAATATTTGTTGGCCGACTGTATCTTGAATGTTGCACATCGGTCGGCCGACTTGTTGCAAACGTCATGGCAACATCGGTGGGCGTTTTCATTCAAGGAATCGGCAAGTTGCCTGTTTTTCATTTAATATGGAAAACTTTGGCAGGTTATTTGTATGACCTTTAAAACTAGTGTGAACGCGAAACACTTCTATCTGCAAATGTTGGCCAACTTTGTTGCTGAAAAATTTTTTGAACAAGATACAGTCGGCCGACAATGTTGTCCCGATTGTATCCAAGTCTGAACATTGCTTTAGTTTAATAGGCAGGGGCATGCCAAGATCGTTTAATAGGTAAGGTTGCCTCATTACGTCACATATGTACCGCACTGCTGGTTCCTTATTGGCGCCAACATAGCAAACAAGGATGTCTAGACGGATAATTCTATGAGGGCGAAAGAGCACGATATACAATATTTAAAAATCAGCTAGAATAATCAATAATTTATTAATAGGAAATAAAGAAGTTACGGTAATAACTGGAATTAACAGTATTTAAAAGTATTTCTTTAATATTGACAAAAAACACAAACTACACTGGTAAAAACTTCATTAAATAATGAGCAAAATACATATGTGACGTATGGTCCGCCATGTTGCAAGGCTTACGAGGCAACCTTACCTATTAAACGATCTTGGGGCATGCGAGTCATAGGCAACAATGTTTTTCTTCAGTTCTGAAGTTGTTTCAAGGAGCATGGACAAGGGGAGAGAAACAGTTGATTTACCCCCACCAATTAAGAAATGGCACACACCTGCGACTGGTGATTGTGTTCAGCGACCAAAAGAGCTCGTCAAAGTTTTATTTTATTTATGCTTAACGTTGGTAAAAGGACGTGCTTGGTTAAAAGTATGGATTTATTTATAAGTTTTTGTTTCAGTACGCACTTTTTACGAAACATTTTTGTGTCTGAATCAATACTATCAGCCAAATATCTTGCGAACTTTCACCGGTTTGATGGTTAACTTAACACAGCGGGATTACTCGTCATGCGCATGGGAGGTTGTTTTTCCGGCTTGCTATTGGCTGTTATAAATGTCAAAACTCTTGACTTTCACATGTTTAATATGCCTGATGTTTTGTGATTGTTGTGGCTGTATATTTGTTTTGTGTTTTATTCGGTTTGATTTTACGTGTGACCTGTGCTATAGATATAAATTATTGAAACAAAATTTGTGGAAATTTATGGGTTTTTTAATAAATTATTTTTTAAATTAATTACGTTGTTTTTTTTTTAATAAAAACAAATTAACACTTTATCTAGGATTTATTTATGTAACAAAACATATACATTAATATTTTATATACATCCGTAAAATATATTTAATGAATATCTTGCTGGAGGTAAAAGCACAATGAACCAATAGAGGATTTCTCAGTCAGACAAATGATCAGTTTAAAAAGTATTAATAGTGATAAAAATTATACTAAAGCGAAAAAATAAAACGGCCTAAAGCCTAAACACTTAAAAAACTTAATAACTGACCCAGTTAAGGTACAAACCAAGTGTGTCTACTTAAGTTCGTACCATAAGGCAAACTTTTTATTAATTTTACGAAAAAATTTAACCATTCGATATTGTTTTCAGTGGTAGGTATATGAAATATCTTAAAAAATATAAATTTATGTTAAGAGGAAAGTACACTTATTTTTGTCAATATTGAAAATTTGTGGAAAAAAGATGTTTAGGATTGGGTTTTTTTCTTCAATAACGAGCGTTTTTGAGCTTCTTTTACAAAAGTATTTTATTTCAAAATAAGTATCCAGTAATGTGGAAACTTAAATTTTCATTGTTAATTAAAACCTATAATCTTATCTGCTTCCTTATACCTAAAAAACAAGTATGTAGATATCGAATAAAATGGACCAAGCACAGTGGCTTATGGAAACTGAAATCCTACTACGCTTTTCTTAGTATAAGTAGGTAATATATAGACTATAATACTTTTCAACTAAATAGGATCAACATAAATCTAAAATTTATTTGGTTGGTAAGTTTGAGCATGCTATTTTCATATATTTCTTAAAATTATACGCTCCTTTTACATTTAGTACCATTTTTTATGCTAAATAAGTAATCTCGCAATAAAAGTTTAGTTTTCAAGAAATAATTCTATTTAGATTTTTATTTTCAGTTCTCATTTCCCTAAAATTTATACCTATACATTTTTCCACATTAACTTATTCCAATCTAAGAAAAAATAGTCTTCTACCAAATAGATTTTAATACACCATTAGCACTAAATTACCAATATTTAGTCATTAAAATATTAATAAATTTCAGTATAAACCACATTTTACACTTTTTATTAATGTTTTATGTATATTTACTCAATAAATCAATGTTTTTGAATATACCGCCGATTTTGACATTGGGAGTGCGTATGCGCATGCCCTGCCATCCCGCAGACCCTTTCTTCAAATTGTGCCACTTTTCGAAACGGCGATTGATCCTCTATCCTTGTCTATTCTCTTTGAGTTTTTTAGCAATTTATTCAAATGGTGACTCAGACATGCAAAACACGTTTTTTATTTATGTTCTGATCAAGGTCTCCTTAGTTCTGATATAAGTGGCTCCATAACAATCAAAATAAAAGGATTTTGATTAATGGATGACATTATATGTCAGTTTGATAGTTTAAACCTAAAAGTATAAATATACAATGTTTTCTGTACCAAAAACAGGTCTGATTTCAGAACTTTTGTTTCAATAAAGCGCCATTTTGTCATTTTTTTTTTTTTAATTCTAGCACTTGGGATAACGACACTGATAATGAATTTATTTTATTTTTTGTTTTTGGAGAGAGAACCAAATTTAGTTCCACGGCCAACAATACGTCTTTTGAGGAGTGTAACTTCGGAACATTTGTTTGTATCTTTTTGTAATTTTTCTTTTATGAATAATTAAATCGTCGAGTTAAGGTTTAACATAATCACAATTTATACAGTCATATCTATACACGGCCTAATGTGTCAAACTTAAAATGTCAAATGCTGAAGTAAACAATATTTTGGTAGTCACTGTTTTTTAATTTGATTCATACGCATAATGATCTTTGGACCCGCACGTTAAGAGCGATGCGAACTATAAACGCTTTTGTAAATAATATTATTAGAATATTTTAAAAAATACTTATTACCTTCTAATTATTGAAAACTGTCAGAGTAGCAAATCAGGTAATAACATTACATTAATTCAGTCACATTGTTAAAACTTATGTAATACATTTAGTTGATATACTTACTTATTTTACTTTCTTTTAGTCAGCCCCGGATCATTATTTTTGTAACGAGGGACAAAAACTTGCCGTATGCCGTATGCCTGGCCTTTTTATTCAGAAAAAATTTAAAAAGCAAAAAAAAATTGCTTCCTTTTGAAATACTTATCTATATATGTATAATAACAATTTAAAAGACGACCCAAGAAAAAGGTCTTTCTCTCTTACACATCGCCACTTTCTTATACATTCCATGCTTCGATTTGCCGCCCCTTGAAGGTGTCACCCGTGGCAGACACCACCGTTTGCTCCCCACCCCTCCTAGATCCGTGACTGCTATTAATACTTGTTGTTGTTGTTGTTTCTTTGTTTGTGGTTTAGGTCCCCGAAGGTCCAATTGCCAGTACGTCCCTCTGTGAGAGGGGTTGTATTCTGGGTGGGAGTCTCCAGTAAGTCGGGCCTGTGCCCCTGGTGGCTCCCGAGCTTTTCACTTTTTAATTGTTAATACTTATTGTTTTTCTTCGATGCAATGCATAAATTGCGACTATCTAGCCAGCGGCTGCTACTGGTATCGCGCATAACCGTCACTTTCATTCATGACGTATTTCCGCAGGCGTGCGCACCTCCTCGACCATACGAGGACACCATGTGTTCAACACCAAAACGCAAAAACTTCAGGCTTTAGGAATCTTCACTCACAGCGCTTAGCCCCAGAAGAAAGAAGCCCCAATTTAGCGTAAATCTTTTCTCGATCCCCAAGGGTACAGCCACGCTCGTACCATGCCTTCAATCGCCTACCCGGGAGGTCTATGTAGACCTCTACGTAAACATGAACCGCACTACTCGAAGATCGCGGAAAGAGTGTGCTATTAATACTTTTTTTTTCTTAAATACGGCAACAATTCTATATGTCAGACGTTTTTGATGTAACTGTATTTTTAAAATTTATTTAAATACGGACTGACTCAACGTCCTTCAAACGGAAAAGCGGCGATAAATTCAGATTCACATGATTCTGTCCGACACTTGGTTTGGCGCCAGGCGCATTCCCCTTCGATTTGCTTGCACACAGACTCATTTTTTTGCCCATCAATTGTAACTTTTGTTTTCGCAGGTAACAAGCATTGGCTATCCATCGAGAACAGTGACGAGATCCAAATAGGAGGCGACCTTCACCCATCTGTTTACTGGATAAAAACTGTTTTATATTAAAGATAGTATTTAAACAAAGGTATCGCCATTGAGTTGCCTAAAAAATTTGGTCAAGGCCATATTTAATTAAAAAAATAACCCCAAAATTTTTGACACATCTTATATAATAGCAACCTCTATACTTTTAAATACATACGTATGCTAGTTATTAAAATATATGTTTTGTAATACAAGTAAAAATTTTAAAATTTTCCTCAGCTTTATTCATAAAATCAAAGAAACAAAATGTACTAATATATTAGTACCGTCATATAAAATAAAGAAATTAAGATTGACAGATGATACAGGCCGGGTCACTCAATAATTTTAAAACTTACTTCTTTTAATTGCTCATAGCCTTGACATAATTTTTTAGGCAACACTATGGCAATAAGCTTAGTTCATAAGCTTGCGAAATGCGATTAGCGAATCGCGAAACGTGTTCTGTTTGTTCAATTTCTAACGACTTTCGAATGTTTCGTTACAAATGGACCAATCAGAACCCGATTCGCAATTCGCAAGCTTATGAACTAGGCTATACTATGGTGACCTAGGGCAATACCTTGGTTTAAATACTATCTTTAATATAAAACAGTTTTTATTCGGTAAACAGATGGGTGAAGGTCCCTCCATATTCGGATCTTAGACTAATACACCTTCGCGGTACTAACTTTACCTCAGGGTCGTCGCAAATACGACTTCGCCCACGCCTATATTTTTTGACACTGCCACTAACCAGGCATAGTTTCTTTTCTCATGCATTCTGTTCGCACGGCTAAGTAAAAGGCTGCTTCTAGTAGATATATTCTCTAAGAATAGCCTGGTGAAATCAACGCTTAGACGATTAGCAACAGTTAAAAGCAATTTTCATTAGCTGTATTGGGTGTATTCCTTTTATGCTCCAGAACCGCCCGGAACGACACCATGAGTGTTCCTTTTACAATTTTTTGACATTTTTTTCATGTTATAGAACCATTTTTGACATTATTGACAGTTCAGAGAACGGTTCAGAACGGTTCTACAAGGTAAAAGGAATACACTAATTCCTTTTATGCTCCAGAACCGCCCGGAACGACACCATAAGTGTTCCTTTTACAATTTTTTGACATTTTTTCATGTTGTAGAACCGTTCTTGACACAATTGACACTTCAGAGAACGGTTCTGCAAGGTAAAAGGAATACACTAATTAGGGTGAACGCAGTGTTACCACACCTAGTACATTTGTACTAGATCTAGTACTTTTAATAGAATCTAGTGGTCTAGTACGTACTGATCAAAATCTAGTACGTTTTTTAAAATTCAGTGGCGCATTTACCAAAAGGCTGAGTAGGCTGAAGCCTATGGCGGCGTTTTTAGGGGGCAGGGCAGACGTAGTTTAGGGGACGGCAAAATACAATCGGGACTTAATAAATAATTAATAATTTTGTGGATGATTTTGAATTTAGTTTATTTAGTACATAGAATTGAAAGAAAACAAGGTGAGGACTTTTTTTTGCTCTTCAAAATTATTTTGGTAATTTTCTAGAAAATGGGAGCAACTCCGATTTTGACGAAATTTGGTATACGGGGGTTTTTGGGGCGCTGATCACGAATCTGAAAGAATTATTTGGCGGAAACGTTTCGTTCTCGAGATATCCATCATCAAAGTTCAAATTTGAACTAAGCTTATTTTCACTATATTCCCCCTTCTTTTGCACACAATTCTTGATTTAAAGCTAAAGTGTCACACAATATTTGATTTTCACCTTTTAAAACCCCGTTTTTCTACGTTTTTACATTATTTTTGCATTAAACTGCATAGCTATACTTTGAATCATTTTAATCCCAGTTTGCCATGAAGCCCTATGTGTATGTATGGTTGCCGGATTATCAAAGAAAAGCCACGCAATTTAATTCAAAAATAATGTAAAAACGTAGAAAACGGAGTTTTAAAAGGTGAAAATCAAATATTGTGTGACACTTTAGCTTTAAATCAAGAATTGTGTGCAAAAGAAGGGGGAATATAGTGAAAATAAGGTTAGTTCAAATATCAACTTTGATGATGGATATCTCGAGAACGAAACGTTTCCGCCAAATAATTCTTTCAGATTCGTGATCAGCGCCCCAAAAACCCCGTATACCAAATTTCGTCAAAATCGGAGTTGCTCCCATTTTCTAGAAAATTACCATTATTTTTATCGGAAAAACAGCTACAATATTACACATAGGTGTTACAAGAGGACAAATGGACCAACTTTAGCTTATTTATCAAATTTAGTACATTCTAGTACTTTTTTCTGGAATCTAGTACTTTTATAAAAATCATTGTGGCAACCCTGGGTGAACGACATAATATGACCTAACCTTAAACTTTGAGTTAAAATTTAAAAATTTTATAGGAAACTTATTAATTGTAAAACTGTGTAAAACCTTTCATCTACGATTGTAAAAATTAATTTTAAAATGTGGAGGACCACTACTCCAGTTTTTAATCAAGTTTGGAACAAAGAAGCATCTTTTTAGTCAAAAACACCTGCCTGCAAGAACAAATAAGGGTAATTTTGTAAACTGCAATTCAGTGGTTATTAAATATTTATATGCTTCTTAAACCTAAGCACCCAAACTTAAAATTTGCTGCCTGAATTGTATTTCTGGTAATTGTCTCGAAAGTGGGTGCAACTCTGATTTTGACCTAATTTGGTATACAGGTTTTTCGGAAAAAAATTTTGGTAAAATTTGCCCTGTAATAATATTGTACCTAGGTCCCTAGCTGTAGAATCCAGTGCCTGCCTGCATTCGACAAATTTAATATTACGAAATAAGACTTATAGCATTAAATGTGCAGAATATTAACTATAATAGAACATATAGAAAATTGTTTTAGCTATACTTTGTGATACTCTGTTAAAAGATTTAATTATTGTATTGTACCACTACATTGGTTCCGTTGCTTGGTCATGATTTTATGAATTAAATTTTTTTGTATTTATTTAATATATATTAGTTCAAATTAAGGTAGATCTCCTTTGCCTTGTGCAGGTGTGATAAATGTGTTTGTTAAAAGAAAATATCTGTGATAGAGATTCCAAAAACACATAGTTATATTTAAATATCTAGGTGCTTTTGTAATATGCATAAACTAATATAAAATAGTGCTTGTATTTGAAAACTTATTTATTGTAACATATATTCTGGAAATAAATATTACTTGGTTGCAACTGTTTAGTTATCAGACACCACGCCAAATTTGATAATTTTGGCATAGAGATATGGGGTACTGAATACGAAACTAAAATTTTTTTAATCAGCAGCGTTTTGTTTTCAAGATATTTATGCTCAGAGTCTGGTAAAGATTAAGTATCTACGAATTTCGCGTTTTTAAAAGTTTCAAATAAGACTGTTTGGTAAAACTGTTTAGAATAAAAAAATCGTTGGATGAACTGGTTTTTTCATTAAAAAAAAAAAGGAAAAGTGTGGATTTTGTATAAACTTTGATGCTAAAACTCCCTATTATTATATCATACAATTGAAAATGTATGTATGTATGATGATGCCATTTTTACATAATTTTTTTCACAAAATCTAAATTCAGTCCTTTTTTGTCCTGTTTTATAAAGTGTGTATTAGTCTTAGGGTTAATTAAGAAATGATTTTACTATCCAGAACTAACCATGACCTCCACCAATACTCCCATCTTTAGTAGAAAATATTTGAGTAATGACAAATGCTAAAAGGATTTAGTTAGGTCAAAAATACTTGCTAACACTGTACCTGCTAGACGAGTTATGTTTATATTTTGGTGTCATGTCATCATAGGGTTGTCATCAGTATTTGACATTTTACAATTTTATTATTTTCAACATAGAAGTATGATCTTATGGCACTATTTAAAGTACAGCTAATAAAATAAATAAAATTGGCAATCAAAGTATATAATTTCCATTAGCTTAAGAATATGTTTATTCTTGCAAAATTTATGTCAAAGAAATATGATTCTATGGATACTTAATCTTTACCATAAGCCATCATCAAATTTGAATAAGAAACTAACCTAAATTCACCATATTCCGCCTTCTTATTGCACAAAATTCTTAAAATTTCTGCTAATTTGGCACCCATTATGTAATTTTCACCTTTGAAAAACTAATTTTTTTATTTATTTAATCCCTCTTTTCCATAAAATTGTAATATTTCACTGTCAATAACAAAAGTGATTAAAACGATTAAATGTGAAGCTTTGCATTTTTATGGCCAAAAAGGGTAAAATAGAAAAATGGGTTTTTAGGAGGTGAACATCAAATATTTAGTGCCAATTTAGCTTAAAATCAAGAATTATTTGCAAAAAGAGAGGAAAATATTTGCTTTTCAAGTTTTATAATGGATATCTCGAAAACGAAAAGTTTCCGATTAAATTCAGATTCGTCATCAGCGCCCCAAAAACCCCTATATAACAAATTTGGTCAAAAGCAGAGTTGCTTACACTGAGACAATGGACACGCAGTCTACACACGCGGCAGCGTGTCAAGCAAAGGACTGGCTACAGCGCCGAGTGTAATATTTCACGAACTACTGGGTGCCACTTTTGACCCCTTGATAACTCAAAACCTATTTAACGTAAACACATGAAACTAGGTGTGTTTATTTATATCAATAAGAAGCCCGAATTTCATTAAGCTAGCTTAACGGTTATAAATATATAAAGCTCTAAATGTCGTCAATTTTCCACTGACTGACTGGCATATAGATCATAAACCTAACCTAAGGCGTTTTCAGCTCATTTTGGTACCTTTTGTTTTTGGTTAAAAGTGAAGTTTAAAGTGACTATGAACAAAGTATATATTTTGTTTTATTTTATTAATTAAAATGTACGGTCACAAAGTAACGGACGAAACCATAAATTCTTTGAAGTTTAACTTGTTTATCTGTTAACCAAAATAGGTAACAAAATGAGCCGAAATCACCCATAATTCCACATGACCTAGAAAGATGAAATTTGAAATCCATCTCAGTAATTGTGTGTAAGCGTAGGAAAATTTTTTGTAGTGTTTAAACCGTTACAAGTAGATATTTTAAACTGTCCTGATATTCATTTGTATTATTATGCAGGGTTATTTTTAAGTTGGTACTTTCCTTTTAATACTGTATAAAATCTTTCCGAGATTCAAGGTGTTAAAATTTTACGAAAAAAAGCCTTTTTATCATAACTTTTCTACTACTCCAGATATTTTCAAAAAATTTGGTACACTCCTTTTGACTATTACATCTAATTTTTTGCTGTTAAAGTTTAAAAAAAATTCCACTGGCGTTCGAACAAGATTTGTATTGAATTTTTTGAAGAAAAAAATAGTATGCCACTGCTTTTCTTCGAATCAATATTATTTTTGAAATACTTTTTTACTTTAGGGTTAATTTAGTCATTTAATATTTTTCCGTACGACAAATAAAAGCTATTTTGATGCAAGTCAAAATCGCTCATATCATTTTATTATGGTGTTTTATATGTAAAATTCGTTTTTGTTTAGTTTGTATTAAAGTAAGGTCAAATAATTACATTACAATAATTTTAATGTCATTAAAAAGTTGTTGCTGTTGGAAAGCTATTACATAGTTAAAAACCTAACCTTATACAAGTATGAAACTATTCTTTGTTTTATTGGATACCTATAACAATTGCTGGTATTTAAAAATGTGAGACCTAAGGTAGGTTTGATTTGATTTCGCCAGTTTTCATTACATCAGTCATTTTCTAAAGGTATTCAACTTATTTGATTTTTTTTTAATTCTGATAAGAAAAGTCAAATCGAAGCTACTTGAAGATCTCACATTTTTAAATAACAGCAATTGTTATAGGTATCCAACAAAAAAAGAAATAGATTTCATACTTGTTTATAATGTTATCTTGTTCCTATAAATACATGTTCGAATTTTATACAAAACCTGGCACTCATTTATATCTCCCGCTGGCTAGATATAATTATGCGCTTCGAGTTTTTTCAGCTAGTACAAGTCAGCAAGTATCCCTAATGGCATATCATGCATTTGTTCAGTCGAGGTTGGCATATGGTATTATATTTTGGGGTAATTCAAATCATATTAACAGGGTCCTAGTGATGCAGAAACGGTGTATAAGAGGTGTATATGGAATGAGGCAGAGAGATAGTTGTAGAGAGATCTTTAAAAAAAAACAAGTGTTGACTATGATTAGCCTGTACGTCCTAGAGTCTATTCCGTTTGTCAAAAAAATCCAGATATATTTTCAGATAGTATTCTGAATAACAATAATTTGACTAGAAATAAGTGTAATTTACAAACACCATTTTATAAATTACACTACCTACAAAAAACGTGGATTTTTCAATTTAAAAAATCTGGAATAAATATCCGATGCTTATACGAAATTGGCCTCTTGAACAACTAAGAACAAAAGTAAAAGCATGGTTATCCTTTAAGGCATATTACACGCTTCATAATTTTTTAATGATGTGATAGACCTGTGATAAATGTTAATGTTTGTGTAATTTTTAAAAATTTTAAATTGTTATTTTGCTGTGATTTGTATAATTTAGATTATTTTACATATATGTAATATTGTATAAATTTAAGAAAAATATTGTATTGACGTGTCCTATCTTCCTGTGGAATAATTATGGGATAAATAAAAACTTATCTATATCTATCTATTTTTGAGGCGAAGCCCACAGCCAGTTGCGTTGCGTGACCAAAATGAGGCGTAGGCGAAGTCGGTTTTCTCCTCGACGCGGATGGTGGAAAAAAATATGAGATGGCACAAAAAAGGTTTTCACTTTTCCTGCGAGGCCCTTTAGGCATAGGCAAAGTTATCCTCACCCACTTTTCCATACTATTTTATACAAAATACAGTTATGGGAGGCCCCTTTCATGACACATTACAATTACGGCCCTAAGAAAAAGTCCGCACCCTTTTATTTCTATGTTATTTCCATATGTCACAATACATACCTTCACACTGGCGCGAGGCTGTACGCGACCGCCTACGTGTAGCTACGCTACTGCCCACAGCCAAGCATAATTTTAGAATTGAACTTGGCGCACCTTTTTCACATTTATGTTTTTGGTAGGATTTAATATTATAAAAAATACTGATATTTTTTAGACTACATATGTGTTAAAAGAAGATATGCCCCTTTGTTACATAAAAAGGCAATACACCAAAACCACTAAGAAGTAAGCACTATGTGTATGAAATAGTAAAAATACTGCTTCAGAAAAGCAGCCTCCTATTGATGTTATATTAACATCTTATGTAGAGGGATTGGGAAATGTTGGAGATAAAGTATCAATAAAACCACACTTTGCGTATAATAATCTTCTCCTTTCTGGCTTAGCTATATATGCTAGTCCCGAAAATATTGAAAAATATCAAAATTCTACTTTATTGTCAGAAGCAACAGAGCATTTTAGTACTCAAAATGCTCCCATGGTAAGTAATTTTTTATTTTTTTATATTTATATAAAGGGATTTCCTAATTACGGCCCGAAACTTCAAAGGTTATTTCTTATGTAATTTTATGAAGAAAAATTCCTATAAACATATGTCTGTAGATGATTCGTTTCTGAAATACAGGGCGTTAAACTTAAAAAAAAACAATATTTTCTTCATATCTTAAATAAGTACCCTCAAAAACAAATGTAGTTTTAATATTTTTTCCTATATGAAAATATATCTTTAGTGTCGTATATACTTTTGTATCTGGCTTTGTATTTAGGATTTTTATAAAATACCAACTTTTTAAAAATAATTAACGCCCTGTATCTCAGCAACTCGGACATATGTTTATAGAAACTTTTTTCATAAAACGCCATAAAAAATCACCCTTTAAAGTTTGGTACTGTGGTTAGAAAATAACCTGTATCTTAATTTTGAAACAAGTAATTTTTAGGCCAACCTGTACATCCAATCTACAAATATTTTTGTAGAAATGTATTTTCTCATCAAGCAGGATTTTTATTAAGAGGCACTTTTTTTGTAAAATTAATAATTAAAAGTTTCCCATTTGGTAAGAACTTCCGAAGACACGTTGTATATTTGCAATTAAACAATTTAAACCGCCCATTATTTGCTGTAAATATTCAATTTTATTAAATATAGCGAGATTCCCAAATTTATTTGTAGTGTGACGCCCAACTCAACTTCCAATAATCAAAAAGGTCCTCATCTCAAATGAAAATTTCTTATTAAAAAAAAAAAATGGAGGGCACAAAAGGCTACAAACCAGCTTCTAAAACTTAATTTTCTTTTACTTTCTTTTTTACCTTACATTTGGGAAAAAATATCTAATTGTTATCGATTTTCCTTCTAAAATTCCTACCATCAACTCGTGACGCCCCTGGGAGGACACTGCACGTCCCATGGCGTCGCGACGCACAGTTTTAAAAACCCTGAAATATAGGAAGTTTATAGTTTTTATATGAGTTTTAATCAACGTTATCCATTTTTTAATAATGGCCGTTTTTTTGTTTCTAATGAAAATTTAACCGAGTAGATTTGCAGATATGTATATACAGGATGTAAAATAAGTATCTACAGAATGTCCACGGATTGGTTTTAAGTAAGGTCAAATGGACGAAAAAAAAGTCATTCTTGATAAAAAAATTCTTGTAGAAAAAATATGATTTGCGAAGAGAAAATGATGTTTTTTGTATACAGGGTGGGCAAAACCTTTAAAAACATGATTTTTCTCGAGAAGTAGGGTCCGCGCGTTTAGTAAAGAGGCCACCGATGTCATCATCATTTTCTACGCAAAATCTTCTCTTATTCCCTCATCCCATATTTAAAATGTTATTTATTTATTAAATCAAATCTTTGAAGGTAACGATACAAAGCCCTCAAAACCGCGATTAAAAGAGAGTTACAGAAGATTTCGCGTAGATAATGATGACGTCGGTGGCCTCTTTACTAAACGCGCGGACTTTAAACTAGCTTTACTTTGCATTTTTGAAAAACATTTTTATTTCATTTAATTATCGAACTTCGCAATGTGGCTGAAATATCCTAATTTGAAATTTGAAAATGCTTTTACTATATTATTCCTTGACCTCTGGAACATTGTGGGGTGGAAGGAATTTAAAAACCGAATTATGTAATTATTATTCGTTGTAATTTATGAGTTTGACCCTACCCCTTAAGTTTTGATAACACCAAAATTACATTAAAAAAAAAATTCTGGTAAAAGAAATAAAGTCACTGATAAATTCAGTATTTCGACTGTTATTGCTATTAAAAAAATAAATAAATTGATCTTTTGTAAAGGTAAAGGTAAGTTGCTCTTGGAGAAAAAAACTTTTTTTTTTAAATTCGCGAATCCTTTATACAAAAATTAACATTTTCTCATCATGAATCATAGTTTTTACAAGCATTTTTTTTTATCAAGAATTACTCTTGTAAAACCCATTCGTGGACAGTCTTAAAAATGAGGGAGCTACTTTTAAAGTGTACAGGGGTTTTATTTATATTTTGCCACCTACTTTTAACTATAACGAAGAAGGATAGAAAAAAACGTCCTGTATAAAAGTTTCATCCTTTTTCATCAAAACCAGTTTTTGTAAACATGGGCAGACATTTAATTTAGTAAAATTCATTAGTTATGGTTAGTAGTACAGTAATATCGCTGGCCAATTAAGTATTTTTGTTTTTTTATAAATGTTAGTTAAAAATGTAAAAACATGTTTTAAAAAAGTTCCTATATTTATTATATGATCCAGGGATATTTTTTTCAAAACCTCGCAAGGTTCACACCGTCACACGATCACAAACAAAAAATTAAGAAACTACAAAGTTGTATTTTTATTTACTTATTTCAAATAAAATATAAAAATTGCACCAGTCACTAGCGTACATTTTTTGGTCAGAAACATGCATTTAGTTGCCACTGGGCCTTAAAAATGTATTTTAGTTAGTCTAAATTAGATCCCTTTAATATCATGGCCAAATTTGCACAGAATTGGGTAAATGATTTACCATGACGATGCACCGATTGCAACAAATCCTTTTAAAATTTAGGGATTGTTTGTTTTTTCAATAAAAATGCTTAAATACGTCAAATTTAATATCTCCCTCTAGGTACTTTTAAACCTGGTGTAGCTCCAGTTAGAACAGCCTTTCTGGGTAGTACTACTTCGTACCCAGGATTTTCTCCTTTACCAATGGACCTAATAACTTCAAGTTTTATGTCAAGAGCTAACGCGTTGAGCCCTTATTTCAGCTATGGACGTTTAAAAACTCAGGACTCATTATCTGTGTGTCGTGATCCTTACTGTAATGGTTGTAGTGTTAGTTCCCATTTACTTAGTGCTCAGAAACCACCGTGTCCGGCTGGATGTACTCAGTGTGATCACGCCAGGGTACCGACAAGCGTAGGTTATAGTCCAGCTGCAGCTGCCTATGCGCACGCCCAATTAGCTGCGCTTGCAGCTGCCAGTCACCTACCTTATGTGTGCAACTGGATATCAGGCGACGCGGCATACTGTGGGAAGCGATTTTCCAGCTCTGAAGAACTTTTAGGGCACTTAATATTTTTTCTTGCGTTTTTTTCATGAAAAATTTATGTATGTAGGGTGGAGACAACCATCAACCTATTTTTTTACCTAAAGTTCGCAGATATCAAGAAAGTTACCATGGATTTCATTGCCATCTTGATAACAAAGAATTTGTTCACCCTTTATTTTGAATTAGTTATTCAAAGAATCGTCTGTTACATTTATTTTACCTACCTACACCCTGTATGTTATTATTTATTTTTAGACAATTAAAACACTGTCAAGAATAACACTATCGGTAGTAATGAATAAGGAACATCCATGGACTATTCAGCCCTGGCATATAAAAACATGTTTCCGAAAATGTGGATATGTTGTACCAGAAGATGCCATTACATTACCAGATAAACCTATTCAGGGTCCTGATATGAATTTGGAAAATAAAGAGTTTTTGTTAAAGTAACAGTAAGTTCCTAACAAAAAATCTTTTCCTACTCGCGTGCGTTAAAGTTCACTTTCCCGCACGCATTTTCATATGTTACTGACAAAAACAGGCGTTCGGTTTGCCGAATACGTCTGATTAAGTTGCCGACGTATTCCTAGTTTACGTCTGTAACATAGACAGAATAAAATAGCCCAACTGATAAAGCATATTAACATGGAAAAAATATAACAGTTTGTTTTACTGTAATTAAGAAAGGGAATTTGTTTATGCTAATTTCACTCACTTTTCCTTACAGAAATATCGAATTTAATCAACGATCAGTAACGAATATTTACTGCAACTGTTTGACATGCTAAAGAATAAAATGTCTGGATCATCTCATTTATGTTACAGACGTAAACAAAAATACGTCGGCAACTTACAGATAGGTATTCGGCGACTCGAGCGCTTTTTTCCGTCGGTAACATATGAAAATGCTTCCCGCACCTATTTTAGTTTTAAAAGTGCCACTTTTCCGCACTACTCCGCTACGCGTCATTCGGTCAACAGCAGTCGCATATGGAAAAATTTCACTTTTTGCACTAGTTAGAAAATATACTATAAAAATATACTATATAACATATTCCATTTTTGATAATCCAAATTGAAGCATAGATTCAAACGTTATAACTTGTAAATAGTGTGAAATGGATTTAACTCGGGAGTTAATCATATAATAATGTTGTATGGCACCTACAGTAACTGTCTGATAAATTTAAAAGCTATATTTTTTTAATTCCCTTGAATAAAATATATTGGTTTGAAAAAATGTGGAAATATAGAACAACGTTGTAAATTACAAGCCGATAAAACGTTCTTCCAATTTTTTGGCTGTAAAATACTCCATAGCTTAAACTATGGATAACTCCTTTGAATTTATGCCTAACGGCATAAACGTTGTAACTGTTATAATCGCTTAAGGTTTTTTTTATTTTGTAGCGCAAATAATAAGTACATATACCGGGTGACACAGGATCTTGCTACCTCCCCCCTTTTTTATTGGTCCAACGAAACTAATAAAATTTTTACCGTATTATTATAGCATAAATTGACATACTTTGACATTATCATAATCTCAAAAGCATTTCCGATTTAACCGGAAGTACCATACACTTTCTTATTTTAAATACAAGTGCCTACTTTCTTTCCATAGTTGTATTAGGGGTTACTTTTTAAAATGGCGGCCAGAGAATACTTTTGAAGAAAATCCAATACCGCCACTATTTTTGCTTTAAATACATTTTTTCCTTGGTAGGCTGTGGACATAGAAGAATGTCCAATTTTACTTTCACAGGTAATGATGTTTTACATTTGCCTTAATAAATCAGTGACATTTTCTAATTTCACTTTTTACTGTAATTGATGAAAAGAAGTTAAACATTTTTTAAACAATTTAAATGGAAACACATTTATTTTTATTTTTACACTAAAATATCTTTCTAATGACACATCACAACGTATTTTTTTCAAGATGGCAGCCATAGATCATTTATTGACGACATCCGAATAACGGAATCCATAAATAAATGATCTGTGGCTGCCAGCTTAAAAATTAAGGATATGTTGTGGCATTTCATTAGAAAGAGATTTTAGTGTAGAATTTAAAAATAAAATAAAATGGGAGTGTTTCGATTTAAAATGTTTGGAAAGTTTTAAAGTTTTTCTCATCAACTTCATTAAAAAGTAAAGTTAGGAAATGTTAGTGATTCATTAAAACAAATGGAACACATCACTACCTGTGAATTCTTTTATGACCACAGCCTACTTAGCAAAAAACATTCAGGGCAGAAATAATAGCAGTACTTTTTTTCCAAGTATCCTCTGGCGGCCATTTTAAAAAGAAACATTCTGTATAACATATTATGAAGGAAATATTATAGAGAATAAAACCATAAAAAAGTAGGCACTTGTATTTAAAATATGAGAAGTTATGGTACTTCCGGTTAAACCACAAGTGATTTTGAGGTAATAATAGTTACTGCAAAATTTGTTGTAGTCTCTCTTAAAAACTGAAGAAAATATTAGGGGCGAGAAGGTTTATTTTGGTCATATTTTATAAACCAAAATTAAATTACTTTACATATTTAGAATTAAAACTAAAAAGGTAGTAGGAGTTGACAATGATATGACAGCAAATCAAAAATAAATATAAATTTACTATAACAGCTTTTGTTAACTGGTCTTATCCATTTCAAAAGTTGTTGTTTTTTTATTCCTGTGGAACAATTAAACTACAAGCATAAAAGTTTCATGGGGACTAAGTGATTAATTATTTATGTTTGTTAATAGAAAAAGAATTTATCATTAATATTCAAAGATACGAATAGGAAGCGACCTATACCCACTTGTTTATCGGATAAAAACTATTTTATATTAAATAAGTAAGTAAACAAAGGTGTTGCCTAAAAAAATATGGTCAAGACTATATTTTAATTTTAAAAAATACCTCAACATTTTTGACATACCCTGTATACTAACAATTGATTTTTTTTACTCTACAGGATAGTTCTAAAAAAAACTATTGAAGGATGAAACACATTACAAAATGTAGAGAAAATAACAAAAATAAAAGGAAAAATAAGTTACAGGCTATCTGAGGTCGGGAAGTGGTAGGGGTGAGTTTTTAAGGGTAAAAACGGTTTTTGTCGATTTCCGGCAAAATTACTAGTCCTATGGAAATTCATTTTCTGAGAAAAGTTACCGCAGAGCTTTTAACGAACAAAAGGCCTACCGACATTTTTAAAAAGCCGATATTTTGACACGTGAATTTTCAATGAAAAATAAGGGTGCTTTTTCGATGTTAAGTCAAAATAGGCTGAAAAAATTAATATTTTAATTAAAACAAAATTACCAAAGTTCTTACCAAATGTTGTATTTTTTTAATAAAATAATAAAAACCCAAAACTTGGTTGTTTAAAATTTTCACACAAATTTTGAGGTTTTGTGAAAAACTGTAAATATAAAAGTTGTAGATCATTTTACTACCTACAATATTGCCATTTAACTTTTTTCGTAGGACTTGTAGTTTTGCCGGGAATTGATAAAAACCAATTTTCCCCTTAACCCCCCTCCCCTTCCCGACCATAGATCACCTGGAATTTATTTTTCCTTTTATTTTTGTTATATTTTTTACCTTTTACAATGACTTTCGCCCTACTATAATTTTTTTCGTTTCCAAAATTATCTACCCTGGTCTATGTCGATTTTCTGGACTAGGGTTCTCTAGAAACTTCTTGTGAGCCTAAAGTCTAGCTTTATCACGTGATTTAGAAAACCAGCAGGCGGTTTCTGCAACTCGATAGAGAAGAAATTTCCTTTCTATGCAATGTAAATTATTTGGCAATTTTAGGAAATTTCTTTTCTATTGAGTTACAGAATACGGGTACAGGGTTTGCGATTTGAGGGTTTCGAGTTCTTTTCGGTGTGAGGAACATAGGTTTCAATGCCCAATTGGATAAGTTGTTTAGGATGGATCGTGAGAAGAAAAGAAAATGGTATCCCAAGGATAGGTGGCGAAGAAGTCCCTTAGGCCACCCCAGTTGGCTGAGTTGTAGTACCAGACATAACGACATGCATTCATTTACCTGTCAGTCACCAAGCCATTATCTCAGCGACCTAGCGAAGCGGTAACAGATGCTTGATAGAGTTCGGGGTTGGAGGTAAGAAAGAGAAATAGTGAGTTTGAACTAATTGGGGAGTCTAGGAAAGTAGGTGGGTGTCATAATAATGTTGGTAAGAAAGTCACTGACTACTTAGATTTCGGATGCTCTACCTTGTGGGTCAGTTTTTGAAGAGCCTAGCCAGTCTTTATTATGGACATTGAAATCGCCAAGTACGATTATTTCGACCGATGGAAACAAAAATTATACTATCGATCTTTGTTGAAAGGAAAACAAAGAATTCTACATTGGAATTGTTAGATGGCAACCGGTATAAACGGCAGATAAATTTAATAGAAGACCTAAGGGAAAGTTGAGCTAAAGGATACCTACCCAATTCTAGTATTAGAAACACGAGCAGTAGCCAGATCATTGCGAACGTAAGCGCATACGCCGCCATGAGGACGAAAGGATGAAATAAGTTTATATCCTGGGAAAAGAAGGTGGCGGGTTGAAGTTTTAGGACTTACTTGGGTCTCCGTTAGAAAAACTATTTAGGGCTTAGATGACTGAAGGTAATGGTGAACGGAGTTTATATTGGTGTTTAGCCCACATATATTTGCAAAAGAGATTAAACTCCTCGATGTTGGGCTCCGGTCGCACTCTCGCCTGATGATGATGTCGTATTTTACCTCCGGAAAATTTTACTACTTTTATAACTAAAGTCATGGGAAATTGTTTAAATTAAGAATTTTGAAAAATTATTACAATTTTTGGTACATTCTGTATTATTTAAACATACATATTTTATTAGTCATTAGTTATGTGCCAAAAATGTTAAGATATTTTTTAAATTTAAATATAGCCATAACCATAATTTTTTAACCAACCCTGTAGCAATGTGTTTGTTTAAATACTATATTGAATATAAAATAGTTTTTATCCAGTACACAGATCGCTTCCTATTGGTATCTTATAAACTATTAGTACTTTGTATTTCCAAACAATTTAGGTATTTGAAATGTCTTATTTTAGATAAACAATACCGAACAAGTGAATGTTAGATGTAGATTACATCATTGGAGTACAAATATTGTTGATAAAATGCCATTTATAGAAAAGTTTTGGGAAAAACCAACTGAGCCAGTTTACCCCGAATTTGAAGAAGTATTGAATAAAATACCAAAGAATGGCTCTAATGTTATTAGTTAAAAATATACATACAGAATTAAACAGTGTGGTTTTTTAAATATTTTTTTATAACTAAATTACAATAATATAAAAATTCCTAATAGTATTAAAAATGCCTTGTCATAACCATATGACCTTTAAATGTAAATGTATCTACTACATCGCATTTTTATGCACCTATAGTCCCTGGGCCAGTAATGAAATTGACTTTATGATAATAGTACTTTTAAAATCTTTAAAAGGGGTTCCTTTTGACGAGTTTACTACGAATATTCATACCGCCATATATGGAAGCGGCACTTTTACCCAGCCTGCCAATGTCAACCGTTTCGGGTGGACTGGGCAAACACGTCATTTTTTTGTCAGACAATTTTATCCCAATGTTTCACATGCAATTTTTAAACATTGTGCCAAAAATGTAAGTGTTAATTTTACGAAACCATAAGACCCATGAACATGTTTTGGGTATCGGATGGGAGGGTTGCGTGACTGTAACCTTACGATGTTTGGCACAATGTTTAAAAATTGCATGAAAAACATCGTTGTAAACTTATTGTAGTACCAGACTGTGCATGACGACATGCATTCATTTACCTGTTTGTCACCAAGCCATGATCTGAGCGAGCTAGGGAAGCAGTAACAGATGCTTGATAGAGTTCGGGGTTGGTAAGAGAGTCACTGACTACTTAGATTTCGGATGCTCTGCCTTGTGGGTCAGTTTTTGAAGAGCCTAGCTAGTCTTTATTATGGACATTGAAATCGCCAAGTACGATTATTTCGACCGATGGAAACTAAAAAATGATACTATCGATCTTTGTTAAAAGGAAAACAAAGAATTCGACATAGGAATTGTTAGATGGCGACCGGTATAAACGGCAGATAGATTTAATAGAAGACCTAAGAGAAAGTTGAGCCAAAGGATACCTACCCAATTCTAGTATTAAAAACACGAGCAGTAGCCAGATCATTGCGAAAACATGAAAAACATCGTTGTAAACTTGTCTGACAAAAAAGTGACGCGTTTGTCCAGTCCGACAACCGAAACATTTGACATTGAAAGGCTGGGTTAAAGCGCCGCTTCCATACAGGGTGTCCCACTGGGAACTGACGCGATCGAAAAGTATGCTTTAAAAAATTTGGAAAATTTGGTAACATTATAAAGTCACTGGGGGAGATACAACTAAAATATTTTGACAGCTCTACCACTTCCGGTTACACCGGAAGTTAATGTCAACTTCCTTATTTTAAATGGAACACGCTATACATTATTTATTTTTAGAATTCTGCGTAAAATTCTAAACATAATTTATGTATAATGTTCTATGCCTAAGTCCAACTGTTTTTGACTTATTTTAAATTTTATGTCAAAAATGACATTTGCAAGCCATTACAAAACCATAAATTTCTATTAAACAAAAGCCTTTAATATAACTTAGGGTTGGATTCCTTGTAAAGAAAGAACTTTAGTAGACTGCAGAGTTGGGTCGTATTCGAATAGTCAGTATTCGGAATAGTATTCAGAATACATTCTGCCGGTATTCGATTAGAATTCGAATACATTTGTGTGTTTGGTATTCGGCAGAATACTTTTTGGTTAGTATTCGGGATTATGTATTCGAATACTTTTGAAGTATTCAACAAATACTTTTTTGAGTATTCCAATACCGGCGTTTCGAGTATTGGAATACCGGAATGTGTAAGCAGTATTCGAATACCAAAATTGTCAGAAGTAGAATACAAAAAGGAAACAAAAAGTAGGGAAAAATGAGGACTTTTTTTGCTGTTCAAATTTATTCGAATTTTTTTTCCAGCATCGAATATCGATTCCGGGTATTTGTGAATACCGAGTATTCGAATACTTTTTTCTTGCAGGTATTCAAATATTCGGTATTCGAATGCTTTTTTCGGTATTCGTATTCGAATTTCGATTTTCAGTATTCGACCCAACTCTGGTAGACTGTATCGCTATTTTCACAATTAATAAATACAGAGTGGTCAAAAATAATCATCATTAAAAATTATAACGACAAAAACCCTAAAAGTCATTTTTTTAAGTGAAAACCCCTATCTTTTATTACCCTATCCTATTAGGCATTAAAAATAAGAGTAAGTTTGTATAAGGATGTCTATTCCAAAAATTTATAGTTTTCAAAATATTAATGATTTAATACCTATCTATTCTGAAAATGCAGTTAATTAAGTACGGTGTAGTTAGCTGTGACGCCGCATTTTTTGTGAAGGCCCACCAGAAGCCAAACTAAGCCGTACTTAAAAGCATTGTTAGAATAGATAAATATTAAATTCTTAATATTTCAAAAACTATAAATTTTTGGAATAGACATCCTTATACAAACTTATCCTTATTTTTGATGCTTAATAAGATAAAGTAAAAAAGATAGGGGTTTCCATTTAAAAAATGGACTTTTAAGGTTTTTGTCGTAATTATTTTTAACGATTATTTTTGACCACACTGTATTTAATTATTGTGAAAATATTAATAGTCTGATAAAATAGTTCTTTGTCTACGAGAAACCCAACCCCAACTAATATTTAAAGGCTTTTGTTTAAAAGAAATTGAATTGAAACGTCATTTTTGACATAAAATTTAAAATAAGTCAAAAACGGTTGGACTTAGGTATAGAACATTATACATAAATTATGTTTAGAATTTTACGCAGAATCTAAAAATAAATATTATATAGGGTTTAAAATACGCTAGTTGTATTACCGAAAGTGGTAGAGCTGTCAAAATATTGTATGTCCCCCACTGACTTTATAATGTTACTAAATTTTCAAAATTTGTATATGGCGGTATGAATATTCGTGGTAGACTCGTCAAAAGGAAATAACTAAAACGCTTTAAAAGTGTTATTATCATGAAGTCAATATCATTACTGGCCCAGGGAATACTAGATTCTACTAGATATAGTGTGGTTTATTAAGGGTGCGACAAATACAAAAACTTAATACTTTGTATTTCCTAAAAAAAGTACTTATAAAAGTTGGTGCATAGTGTCAAACTGTATTAGCAGCAGTCAGTTGTATTAAAAGTTAAAGGATTTGCCTCGTAGGTCAAAAAAACTAATAATTGCTTAAGAGTAAAGTACCTACCCTTATCTTATAAAATAAAACAAACTGAATTAAAAGTTATGCCTAAATACTGAGCCCTGACCAACTATTCAATTTTTTTAAATTTTGAATTAACCCTATACAGCATGTCCCACGAGAACTGCAGCGATCGATTTCTTGACAAGTAGGTTTTTAAAGGCTTAAAATTTAGTAACATTATAAAGTTAGTGGGGGACATAAGACTAAAATATTTTGACAGTTCTAGCACTTCCGGTTTACCGAAAGTTAATGTAATCTTTCTAATTTCAAACACCCTATAATATATTATTTATGTTATTGGTTCTGCGTAAAATTTTTAACATATTGTCCCATTTAAATGGTGGAATATTAATAAAAAGATATGCCCTTACTAAATAATCAGGCAGATATTTTTCATCTCCTCCAGCTGCAAGTGTTTTTAGTGAGCAAATTTGTTCTGATGCAGGAAATATTTACTGTAACAAAAAAACAAACTAAAAACCTGAGCATGTCAAAAGTTTGTTTTTTTGCACCGTAATTTAAAGTTAAACTTTGATTATTAAAGTGCTGGCACACATGTACCATTTTTCTGTTGCCCAACATAGAAAATGACTCCATTCTGGTATTGCATAGTGTGAATATTGTTGCAAGTTTAAAAGTTGCGCTATTTTTAGAATTTTCTTTACTTTAAAAATTGCTACGTCCCACACAGCACCAGACAGCCATAGGATATCCTAAATGGATCCTAATGTCCTAACTTTAGGATATCCTGCAGTGGATATCC
Organism: Listronotus bonariensis; assembly: GCA_014170235.1. Lineage (NCBI taxonomy): Eukaryota > Metazoa > Arthropoda > Insecta > Coleoptera > Curculionidae > Listronotus > Listronotus bonariensis. The sequence continues at coordinate 40,684 of JACEGR010005320.1, forward strand.
CTAGGCGATTTATAAGTTATCCTCAAGTAGGATATCCTATATTGGATACCCTCAGGATCTCTTTAGGAGAAAATCCACTGGAAATCCCGGTTGGAAAGTCACTGGGCATCCATATGCATCCCAATATAGGAATATTCGCTTTCTGACCTGTTAAGGATATCCCAATGCGATATTTAAGTTATCCTTATGTGGAATATTCAATATTGAGTCACGGAATAGTAGAGGTTATAATTTAATTTACTGTTAAGTATTTAACAGAATAATGGTCCTAAAAATAAATGGAAGTCTGAGGAAACTCTGCAATAATTAGGCTTAATAGAAGCTAACAGTGCCTACGAAAATAATGTAAAAGAGAATATGCAGTATTTAACATTGCTAGTACGTTAAAGAAGCTTCTTGTATTTTGTCATTATAAGAATGCATTATTTTTCTAAAATTTATAATTTTACTTTACAAGTACAAAAAACTGAGAGCCCACGCATCACAATATCGTATTTAAAATTGGTAGAGACCTATTATAAAGTGGCAGTATATGTTTCGGAGTAAAAGTGGCGTACTGTGTGTTAAGAGCGTTGCAACTCTCAAACTTTTTCTTGACACTTTTTACTTACGTAAGTTATTTATGGAGCCATTTTTAATGCATGTGTGAACATACCATACAGTTTTATTTTTGCGCTATAAAAAGTTGCGCCACAAAAGAGTACATGTGTGCGAGTATCTTTAATGTCTTGCATTCCTTGCCACTGTTATTTAAACAAGCTACGTAAATGATTATTTTTGCCCAAAGTAGTTTCAGTACCTTGTTATTTTTTGTTTCATTTTATTAATACGAGAATTAATTTTATTACTTAAAAAAAAAATAAAAAATAGTTTTTACTTACAAATAAATAAAAAAGTTAATCTTAAATACTACATGCAGAATATTTATCGGCAAGATTTTGCCGATATGTCGATACGATACCGACACACCGATATCTATATCGGTATCGGCCGATCACTATTATTACATTATACATAAAATATTGGTACTTAATTGTCTCAAAAGTGGGGGCAACTTCGATTTTAACCAAATAACTACAAGAATTTTTAGTCGAAAACGTTTCGTTTTCGAGAGATCCATTATCAAAGTTAAAAATCAAACAAACCTATTTCTTTCTATATTTTTCTTTTTTTTTAATTTTTGACATAAAGCTAAAATGGTACACCATAGTTGATTTTTACCTTTTAAAACTCCGTTTTTTTTATGTATTTTTCAATTTGAAATAATTTGCATTGCGGTAGACTATGGCCGCGTTTATACTTGATAAAGCGAACTTTTTAAATTTATTTGATAAAATGTGTAAAATACATAGTAAATGGGATTTTAAAGGATGAAAATAAAATATTGTGTGACACTTTAATTTCAAATCAGGAATTATGCGCAAAAAGAAGGGGGAATATAGTGAAAATTAGGCTTCTTCATTTTTCAATTTTGATGATGGATGACTCAAAAACGATACGTTGTCGACTAAAAATTCTTTCAGATTCGAAATCGGAGTTGCCCCCACTTTTAAGACAATTGCCAAAATATGTTTAGAATCGTACCCAGAATACAAAATAAATAATCACAGTGTTTTCTTTAAAATAAGGAAGTTGACATCAACTTTCGGCATAACCGGATGTGCTAGAACTGTCAAAATATTTAAGTCGTATGTCTTCCATTGACTTTATAATGTTTCGAAATTTTCTTAAACCTACTTTTCGAAAAATCGATCGCAGTAGTTTCTTGCCGGACACCCTGTATGATACAAATGTTTCATATTCTCATACAATATTTCTTTAAAGCAGTTACAACTAACTTACTTCAAAACTAATTTAATTAAATGAAAGCAAATTTATAAAAGTTGCCTGGAATTTTTTTCAATCGCTTAGTTCTTGTTGCAAGGATATTTTTCAGGACTCTAGAATTTCATAAATATGCTGGAGGCAATGACTTGGTATTTACTCATAACTTTTAATTCTTAAGTTTTTTTCCCCAAATATTGTAACAAGTTTTAGAATAAGAAACTAACAAGTGTGAATTATATCTTTGTTACACGGAAACTCTTTTCTTCAATTTACTGTTCCAATAAATTGCAACATATTTCAGCTATTTTTTTTTTAATGCGTTAGGTTTTATGCGGCCGCATTTAGGTTAAATAAGTTCAATATTCAGGTGTTGTTTGAGAAAGATGTAAAAAACAACGATTCAAGTATACCACTATACCAGCCAAAAACAACTTTTTCACTAATAAAGCAGGGTAGATAATTTTGGAAACGAAAAAAAATTATAGTAGGATGAAAGTCATTGTAAAAGGTAAAAAATATACCAAAAATAAAAGAAAAAATAAATTCCAGGCGATCTGAGATCGGGAAGGGAGAGGAAAAGGGGAGTTTAAGGAGAAAAATAGTTTTAATAATTTCCGGCAAAACTTTAAGTTCTACCAAAAAAGGTAAAGGCAACGTTGTAGGTAGTAACGAGATCTACAACTTTTGTATTTACACTTTTTTACATAAACTTAAAATTTATGTAAACATTTTAAATAACCAAGTTTTTGGTTTTTTATTTTTATCTTTTATAAAAAAAATACAAAATTCTTTTGTTTTTATCTTTCATAAAAAAAACAAAATTCGTTGAGAACTTACCTTGCTATGTCCCAAACTCACTGTAATTTTTGAAATTGAATTATTTATTTTTCCAGCTTATTTTGACTTAACATCGAAAATGCACCCTTATTTTCAATCGAAAAATCACGTGTCAAAATATAGGCTTCTTTAAAAAAGTCAGTAGGGTTTTTGTTTGTTAAAAATCTCTACTTTTTGATGGTGTAAAAAAATATACATTACCACGGTAACTTTTCTCAGAAAATGCATTTCCATAGGACTAGTAATTTTGTCGGAAATATACAAAAACGTTTTTACCCTTAAAAACTCACCCCTTCCGCCGACCTCAGATGTGTAATTTATTTTTACTTTTATTTTTGTAATCTTCTATACATTTTTCAATGGGTTTCATCCTTCTAGAATTTAATTTTTTTTTATTTGAAAAATTGTTAAACCCGAGTCATTTTTTCGTCTTAAATCGGAGTGGTTCAAACAGTATATTAAATGACAATATGACAATAAAAGTTAGATAGAAATAGGGATTCAAATGTTTTGAACCGTATTAACACGACTAAACGCCTCTGATCTAATAATGATTTTAAAAAATCGAATCCGAGATTTTTGCATTTTCTGACAATATTTACTATTTTGTAATGTATACTTTTTACACCATAAGAAATTAGATATTTTACCGAACAAAACGATCACCTTCTTTTTGGAAAATGCCGATATTTTGACACGTAAATTTTCAATTGAAAATAGGGGTACCTTTTAATATTTAGTCAAAATAATGCGAAAAAATAATATCTCAAACCGAAAAATTACAGTGTATTTGGGACATGCAAGGTACCCAGTTTTGTAAAAATAATGTATTTTTGTAAAAGATAAAAATAAAAACCAAAAACTTGGTTATTTCAATTTTTCACATAAATTTTGAGATTATGTAGAAAAAACGTAAATACAAAAGTTGTTTTGTATTCTTTTATTGCATACAACTTTGCCATTTAACTTTTTTCTATGGGACTTGTAGTTTTGCCGAAAATCGAGAGAAATCGTATTTTAATTTAATCCCTCCCCTTTCCCCCTTCCCGACCTTAAATCACCTGGAATTTATTTTTCCTTTAATATTTGTTATTTCCTTTACCTTCTTCAAGGGTTTTATTCGACTATATTTTTTACTTTTTTAAAGGCTTCGGCACTAGTCTATAATCCCAGCCCCCAATCAAATGTTATTTTTTACAAAAGTAATGTCAAACTCAAAGAGTCCTCGAGTTTCAAATAATGTTCATAATGATATTCCTTTTTCAGGATTATTGTTAAACAATTAAAGCGCTACACTTGACTTGACGATTGCTAGTTAGCATGAAAAAATATACTGGGTGGCCATTTGAAAACGAAACAGAGCTAATTTTGAGCACTCCAGATCATAGAAGGAAAAACGCTCAGACATGACAATTTTTGATTTTAGGAGGAAACACTTTTTTGCCACTTTTACCCCTAAACTGCAACCCTTTAGCAGGAGTAAGTCTCAGTCCCAAAATCTTAAATGGAGAGAGAGGTTGAAGGTTTCTCGACTCTAATTACAACTGTCAAATTTAAAGTATCTACTGGTATTTTTGTTGATATGAGAGCTTGTTAAAATTTAGATTTTTATTTTTTTAATGTATAATAATAAATTACTTGTAAGAGCGAGCTTTTTTAAACTACGGGAATATGATGAGTCAGACCCTTTAATTAATATATCATTTTGAAGATCGTTTAACCTTTATCACCTTAGTTTAAGAAGCTCGCTCTTACAGGTAATTTAAGTGGTATTCTTGCGAAACATGGCCAGTGAATAAACTAAAGGAACTAATATCATTCTTTTGAAACTTATGGGGCCAAGTTTATTTTGAATCTTTATTAATATTTTAAATGGCATCTGTCACGTTATCAAATGATTAGGATCACTTGCAGGTCAATGAACGGGGGGAAGTGAAACTGATCATGTCTCGAAAGAATGATAGGTTAATATTATACATAAAAAAATTAAAATTAAAATTTTGACTGGCGATTCACTAGCATAAAAGCCATATACAAGCAAGCAAGGAAATTTTGACAAGCTATGTCAACGAAAATAACAGCAGAGATTTTTTTCTTGGTACTTGTAACCAGAGTCGAGAGACCTTCAAAATGAGGTATCACTCGATCCCTCTTTGCATTTAGGATTTTGGGACCAAGTCCCACCCCTACTAGAGGGTTCAAGTTTAGGGGGTGAAAGTGGAAAAAAATGTTTGCCCCTAAATTAAATTTTTTAAATGATATTTTGCTTAAAAATGAAAAATAAAGGTAGTTTACTCTTGGAGAAAAATTATGTTTTTTAAGTTTTTGCAAACCCTGTATACAAAATCAACATTTTCTTTTCGAGAATCTTTTTTAACAAGCAAAAATTTTTATGATGAATGACTTTTTTTTTTAAATGAAATTTTTGGTCCATTTGTCCTTTTGTTAACCCCATCCATGGACAGTGTGTATACAGTAGATTTTACTAAGTTCCACAAACCTCTATAATATAATTATATTTGTCACAAAGCGCTCGAATATTAGATAGAAGTTTTAAGAAATCTTAAGTACAAGAATAAAAAGCAATAGAGTTTACGCCTTAGTGTACGGCATACTATACCCTATGTGAATGCATTCTACTCACTTTCTCAGCGCTCTACTGCGAAAACAGTTAATTTTACAGACAAATATAAAAGGTATTTTTGTTGATAATCGCGTGACAAATAATTTTTATAATAAGCTTTATTGACCTTCTAGCCATAGGTCGCGAAAAACTGATTTTCGTGACATTTTGACCCTTAAAACTTTTTTAGCCGGCACGTTGATTTTGCACATCTTTATTAAAACGCCATAATAAAGGTGTATACCAAAATTTAGCTCACTTGGAATTTTTCCGCAGATAAAACCTAAAATGACTGGACTACAAACAAGAACATAATAAAGGATCATGGACACCTGGTGCAAAATTACAAATGGCTCTCAAAAAATGAAGTGGGCGTTAAAATTTTTTAAATATGTAAAAATGTTAAAATATACAAGACGTTTCATTTAAAATTTCAAAATTGAAGCCATTCCACTTAAACCGGCATCGGCAGTAACCGAAAAGTAAGAAATATTTAAAATCGCTGGGAGTTTTGGCTTTTCCACTATATTCGTTGACACCCGGTAGAAACATACCTTATTTTTATTTCTAAAAACCAAAAATTGACCAATATACAGGATGTTCCGTTTAAAATTTTCAACTAATATGCATCTGAAAGGAGCTAATATGTAATAAATATTAGTTTTTGAACACTTTTTATAATTTCTAATAAAAAACTGAAATGTTGGTGGTTTCACAGTTTATATTTTAGCAATGTAATATAATATAAAAGTCCACGGTAAGTAAAGTAGGTAATATTATTCTTTTGTTTTTGATATAGTTCTGGGTAGTAATGAATTTTTCCAAAAATCTTGCATATTTTCAAACACCCAAAATTTTTGTTATAGAGATTGTTATTGAAACCTACGTTATTTTTGATTCTACAATTCAAAAACGAAGTAATATACAGGGTGTTCCATTAAAAAAAAAACATAGGTTTGATATGGATTTTTTGAGGACCTCTAGAATTCTCCATAATTTTAAATTTGGCTTCCCGCATATTTATGTAAAAAATATTTTTAAAATATTGTACACTCTATGTACTGGAAACCGATGTGTTTATGCTGCTCCAACCTGTATAAGTAGATCCTAAATACCTACGATCCTAAAATATGTAGCTAGTAATAGTACTTTTGGTTTTAAGCAGTATACGTTTCAACAAGTTAATAATACTTTCTCTTTATTTGAGAATAAAGAAAACTTAGATAGAATAGTGAAAGGACAATCCAAGACCACCTTATTTTCTTAACCCTATATATTTTTACGGTACTAAAATATGTTTATATCTTTGGTCTAAGTCTGCACAGTATTATTCTAAAAAATGAATCAAATCTAACCGTGTGCTTTTCTTTAAGCCGGCCACAGACGACATGCCAAGGTTTGGCAAATGTCCGCTCGCTCAAACGTTCCCGCATCGTGTGTATGTAAAACATATGGCAAAGCAAAGCCAACGTTGGGATGCGGGAACTTTTGCACGAACGAACATTTGCTAAGCCTTGGCATGTCGTCTGTAGCCGGCGTTATACTCAAAATGTTGGAACGTTTGCACGAACGAACAATTGCTAAGCCTTGGCATGTCGTCTGTAGCCGGCGTTATACTCAAAAATGCATTTTTTAAGTGTGGACATATTTGGCACATTTGTAACAATATTATATGTTCCAACGCCACCTCCATAAAACATATTTTATCTTAAAGCTTTTTATATATTATCTAAAGGATTTTTTCGTGTTAATACGGTTCAAAACATTTTAAAATATATGAATACATATCTCTATTTAACTTTCATATTTATATTGTCGGTTTAAACCACTCCGATGAGTACGGTTAACACGAAAAAATTACTTAAATCACAAAAGAAGACGATTACGTCGCCATTTTAATGTATAGTAATGACAAACGACAACAATTTGTAAATAAAATAAAATGTGTTAGACAGAGACATTTTCAGTTTTCTTGTCGAAACAATCAGTATTGCTAATTTGCATGTATCCAATAAAGATAGTAGGGAAGTAGAAGTAGTGCTGAGACATCCACGCAAAATCGATGTTAATAATCGATGTTAACATATACGAAAATACTTTAGTTTTCCGGTTTTTAAATTAATTTTTATATTATAAGAAAATTCTGTACAAAATGTCTTTAAAAAATTTAATTTAAAAGGGTTGTATTTTTTTAATGCCGACTCTTTTAGTTTTTTTGTAAGGACCTTTATATAATAATTTATGTTGTTTATAGAAATAAATTTTACTTTTACATATTATAGGTACATGTGTACAATTAAATATTTTTCACTTTCCTATAAAATGGGTTTTTATGACCAACACAACTCTTTTATTTTTGCAAATAGTAACTATTTGTTACATTTTTTAATTGGTATAAATTATAATAGTTCTAACTTACTGGGTTAGTCGTTTAATATAAAAATAAGAAAAATTCATTCTGAAAATTGATATATTGTATTGTTGCGTTACAAAAAGTACCCGTGAGTGGTTAAGGGATAATAAAATAGTACAAACCTTACAAAAATATTTTAATTTTTAATGTGTTTTTTTTTGCGTTCGTAAACATCTCTTTCGAGATTTTCATAGTCATTAAATTACCTTCTAAAAATAATGTGTTTGTTATTGTGGAGCTAATAACCGTTTATCATTTCTAACAACTTTCCTAATTCTGTATAATTTTGGAAAGAACTTACTGATCTAACAGTATTCTAACTAACAAAAAAAAAGGGTTAACTTTCTGTCTTTAATGATTAGTGTCCCAACCTAACTTTGGACAACTGTCATGTGGCCGGTTATTACATTGTGACCTTATTAGCGACATACGTCTATTGATTAGTTTAGTAGAATTCATGGTATAACGCAATCGTCTTCTTTCGTGATTTAGATAGTATTTTACTATTCTATAATATAGGAACTTATAGGTTTATATCCAAATATGTTTTGGAAAAGCGTTTGTAAGATAATACGAAAATAAATTAAAATCATATGATATTTATACACATACATAGGAACATAGGTACATCAAATCTTAACTTGGCAAATATTAAACTTTGAGGCACTACAGACTGTCCACGGATGGGGTTAAAAAGAGGATAAATTGACCAAACATGTAATTAATCGAAAAAAATTGGATTCACGCAGAAAAATGTTGATTTTGTATACAGGGTTTGCAAAAACTTAAAAATACGATTTTTCTGCAAGACTAAACTACCTTTACTTTTCATTTTTAAGCAAAATATAATTTAGAAAATTTATTTATAATGGCATTTTAAATAACTTTCTTAATTTTACAGGGGTATTAAAAGATTCATAAAACTGATTTTAGAGTTATCAAAAATTAATTTTGTATAATAAAATGACTTAAAAAATTTCATAATTTGCTTTTCAAGCACCTGCTTCCTCCAAATTCCTACACAACACTCATTTTTAGCTAAAAACGAATGTAATCAAGGCATTTTCGCCAAACTTTGGAGTTCAATAAAAGTTTGTAATATTGTGGATATCGATTACAAAAATTATTCTAAATAAATTTTCCTTATGACATTTCGCCTAAAAATAAGAAATAAAGGTAGTTTGCTCTTGGACCGGAGTAACTATAATTTCGTAAAATTAATAATAAAAAGGTTTTCCATATGGTGCGAACTTAACTTGACACGCTGTATATTATATTGAGCTATTCTGCCCCTGGAATATTAGGCCTGTTCGTAGAGAAATCACAAACCGGTCATCGCCAATCAGGCTTTAAAAATACGTCAGGTCAGGGCCCGGATTTTTAACTTCTCGATAGGTGACGACTCGGTCGGTATCGAGTTCTCGATATTTCTTTCGAAACCTATCGGCCTTATTTTTTCATCTGTTATACGTAAATAATTAATAGGATAAAGACTTACTTAATAAAAACTAAAGATAAAAATAAAGATAGTGCCTAGCTATGAAACTCGGGAGATATCGACTAAGAATCGAGTTTTAAATAAGTTAAAAATCACCATTCGATAGCGACTCGATACGTAACGTCTCAAAACAGCGGTTAAAAATCCGCCTGCAGGTCAGTTGGAAACCGGTCACCCGACTAAATAATACCAGATTGGCGCTGACTAGATTGTGATTTCTCTACGAACAGACTTTTTATAATAAAAGGTAAGATTACTTTAACGTCTGGGGTGAAATTCTTAGTAGGATAGAAAACCTTTACAATAAATACTAAAAAACATTTTTAAAAACAGCATTTCATCTAGTGCCGGAGTCTAACAGGAATAATCATATCGCTATATATGGAAGCGACGCGGCGCTTTATCCTTAGAGCGTTTTCACAAACGCCGGAAAAACCGGTGCCGGTAACGAGGCCGATGTTGAATGCAATGTAATTAAATTAGTATTTTTACACAACATAACCCGGCCTAACTTACTTGCCGCTCCGGTGACCGGCTCCGATTTATGCAGCCGATGTTGAACACGATATTCGGAAGAAAAGGCAGTAAACGGATGTTTTCACGATAATTATGTAAGGTAATGTGTAATAAACATAAATTTTTAAGTAAGAAATATTTTGCTTATGATTTATAACTAAATATTTTTGTGATTGGTAAACGCATGGTTACGGTTAAATAACCCTAGGGTTATATAACCTACATGTTAGCATCATACCACTGCCTTCTCTCGTATTTTTGGGATATTTTTGCTGTGTACGAAGATGTTATAATACACTCAAAAACTTTAGTTACTAGGTTAAAAGAATCAACATTTAGGCTGTACGCATTATACGACAAAAATGTTGTTCTTAAATACTTACTTGGCGTTTCCCACTAAAGTCTTAGCAGCGCGATAACACATCTGCCTTTACACACTTCTTCCTCTAGTCTAAAACAAACCTAAAAAAAAACTGATATTTTCAATTTAATTGGTGCTGTACCATCGACACCCATTAAATAGCACTAAAATACACTCGGATAGAAAACACTTCACATTCGTGAAACTTTCCGAATTAAAATTGCTAAAAAGTAAAATATAAAATACCAAAAGAGATTTGTCCTTGATCATGGGTAAACCTTTTTAACTTACTTTATTTTTCATGGATATTAATGTACTAAATATTATAATATACAGGGTGTTTCTAACGGATTGGAACAACATTCAACCATAACTTTCTTCGATCAAAATAAAATAATCTAACACAATTTATCAAAGTCGAAAATTCATCGTTTGCGAGATGCAGCGTGTAAAATTTTTCATTTTATTTTTTTTTTTAATACAAATGTTAAAATAACTAAAATAAAATAGAAACTTAGACACCCGGTATCTCGCAAACGATTAACTTTTTCACTAAAGTTAAGGGCTTTAGATCATTGTATTTTTGCTTGAAGGAGTTCAAGGTAGTATTTTATGCAGACTTTTCAGAGACCCCTTGTATACTAACAGTACGCAGATCTGTATTACCAGTCGGTATTACCTTTAAAATATAAACATTTTATGAAAAATAACGAATATATTTTGTTTTTTTTTATTAAAGCAAACATGTAAACAAAAAATAAATTGCATTAGTTTAAAAATAACCGTGGTTACTTAGCATATTTTAAAGCCACCCAAATAGTCAATATTATTGTGTGAATATTGATATTGATAGATACAGTGCGTGTCTAAACTTAGAAACCCCTAACTATTGAATTGTTCAGTATTTTTTCATGAAGATTTGAGAACATATTAAGGCAACCAAAATTAAATTTTAGGCAAGAAATGACAGGTATAAACGGTTAACTTAGGCAAGGCGCACTGAAATCGTAAGCAAGTGACGTGGCGGCCAAGTGGTGAGTCAATGTCAAAAGCAATCTTCGATACCTGCGTAAGTAAATACACAAGCGCGGATTAAATTAGTGTGGTGGTAGAATGGTGTTTTGGGAAGTGAATGAAGTCAGTTGGACACCACTTGTCTCCAAAATGTTTAATTTTTGAGGGCTTTAAAGACTTTATCCGCCACTAGCTCACCACCTCGCTCCCACATCACTTGCTTGCCACTTTAGTGCTCGCCTTACCTTAGAGTTGAACGAAATTTTGAAAAACAAATGGAAATGGGGGTCTTGTGACAAATCATTTTAAAGCTCCTGGCCAGTACTTTATAACCTTAGAATATAAAGTCAATACATTTACCTACTACAAAACACCGGTACTATTACCTAAAAACCTGATTTGGATGGCCATGCTTCTTAAACTAGTAGTTAAATATACTTAATGCGGTATTTTCTTAAAGGTCATCTAAATATCTTTTTATTGGTAATATAATATACAGGGTGCATCATTCAAAAATATATACTTTCTGTCCTACCCTGTATATTATTACCAGTATCATCATTTAAAGAGCTTTAACAAAATACCACGTCAGGTATATTATCTAACATTATTAGTGTCGGAAATGGCCAAAGTATCGTCATTTTGTAAGAGCTTAAGATATTACCTTTATGTTCTATGGTTATAAAGTACTCGCCAAGAGCTTTAAAATGATGTGCCACAAGAGCCCTGTTTCACTTTAATTTATTTTTTCAAAATGACTCCCAACTCTTAGTTTGACATTTATATCTATCATTTCTTGCCTAAAATTTGTTTTATGTTGTCTTACTAAAGTCCCTAAATGTACCTGAAAAATACCAAAAAAATTAAAAGTTAGGAGGAGTCCTGACTTTGGGCACGCACTGTATATTGAACGTGTAGAAAGTATTTTTCTACTAGCGTGTGGAAAGTATCACTTTTCCGCACGCAATTTAGTTTGAAAAGTGTCACTTTTCCGCACTAGTGCGAAAAAGTACAAAAATTTTAAACCAAATATTTATTTATTTATTTATTTATTATTAGTGATACACAATGAAGAATTCTCATGTACTTCATATTTAAAAGGAAATTTTGCATTTGGTATGATAGGATATTAGGTAGCATTGTGTTAAAATAAAAAATAAAAAAATAATAAAATTTTAATTCCTTACGCTCGTAGTTCCCAACACGTGCCGAAAGTGCCTTTTCCGCACCCGACTGCTTGACCGAACTCCGCTACCCGTCGTTCAGTCAACTGCAGTCGCGTGCGGAAAAGTGGCACTTTCAGCACTAGTTAGAAAAATATACTATAAAACAACATTGTCATATTATAAAATATTACGTCAATACTATTGCTTCAACTAAAAATAGTAGTCAAGGTAAAACAAAGTACACAATAACATTATAAGTTTTACATTTTGTTTGGAAACATAAATTGGATCGCCCTGTTCTAATGTGTTTTTAGTGCCTGGGCCAGTAATTAAATCGACTTTATGATAAGAACACTATTAAAACTTTTTAAGAGGGGTTCCTTTTGCCGAGTCTACCACGAATATTCATACCGCCATATATGGAAGCGGCGCTTTAACACAGCCTGTCAATTGAAGATATGTTCTGTAGTTTGGCGGATTCATTTAATAGATGGTATTTATTTGGGTACACGCCAAAATAAAATTGAAAATACTAAAAAAAAACCAAAAAATATTAAACAAGTAAAAAGATAATTAAAAATCGACGTTTCGGTGGCAAATCTGCCACCGTTGTCAAGATAAATGTAATAAAAATAATAAAAATAAAAACTTACTATTATTTAGGTTTTAAAATTCACTATTTTTCTGTTTTTTTGGGATATTCTGAAAATCTGAAAAACTTTGACATTAAATGTCAAAACATGACAACGGTGGCAGATTTGCCACCGAAACGTCGATTTTTAATTATCTTTTTACTTGTTTAATATTTTTTGGTTTTTTAGTACTTTCAATTTTATTTTGGCGTGTACCCAAATAAATACCATCTATTACAGCCTGTCAATGTTAAATGTTTCGGGTGTCGGACTGGGCAAACAGGTCACTTTTTTGTCGGACAAGTTTACCACAATGGTTTTAATGCAATGTTTAAACATTGTGCCAAAGATGGTAAGGGTTACAGCATGAAACCATAAGGCTCAAATAAATGTTTCGGCTATCGAACTAGGCGGGTTTCTTGACTGCAAATTGCAGATTAAAAATTGTGGTAAACTTTTTCGAGAAAAAGTGACACGTTCGCCCAGTCCAACACCCAAAACATTTGAAATTGACAGGCTGTGTTAAAGCGCCGCTTCCATATATGGCGGTATGAATATTCGTGGTAGACTCATCAAAAGGATCCCCCTAAAAAGGTTTTAAAAGTGTTCTTACATTAAAATCCATTTTATTACTGTCCCAGGGTCTACTGTCTTTTTCATTTTTATTACATACATATTAAATTGGTCAGATTCAAAAGCTCTTTCTATTTGTTACTTTGCACAGAGAAAGTACCATCACAAGTCAATGACATGTTAAAAATCAAGGGTTCTAAGTTCTTACTTTTGTGGGTCTATTCTCCAATCTCATTTCAGAGTGTCAAACCATGATCAACATAGTGTCGCTGAAAAATCCTTTTATTTATGCGAGATGATATAGATGTCGAATGAGAACTAGTATTTGAGATTGGAGGCATTTTTTACCAATTAAATATTGAAATAAAGTGCTTAGTAGTATTTTTATTAAAGCATTGACAACTGCCAACCCTTTTTAAATACTTTTTATTAGAAATTTTTACTTCAAGCAGATTTTCGTTTGGAATTATACCAATACAAACCATTTATACCGCATTATAGCTATTTCTAGTTTTTAAAAGCTAGGAGCTAATAATTTAGAACGCTGTGGCTAACATACACTAATGTAGCGTTTCTCTCATATTGCAAAATATAGACTATTAAATTAGTCCATTATAATTATTTGTCCTAAATTGAATGCCTATATGAAATTATTAGAGAAAAGTTAAACAGCTTAAAAAATATATTTACTCTTACATAGTACAGAGTGGCCGTTTATGTTTTGACCTATTTTGATTGCAATTAACTTTAGAATTAATTAAGTTATATCAGGATCCGTTTTTGTGCCACTTTGTTATGACTTTTCATTAGCACAAAAACAAAATGACCAATTTACCGATATATGGCAATTTTGTTACTTTCAATGAAATACCATGTATATTTTTCTATATTCCTAAAACTTAATAATTTTACTAGAAAAATATAACGGATCTATTGACCTAATAAATAATTGCACGGAAATTGAGAGTATTATTTGACAATGAAAAGTTACATATAAGGTACAAAAAAAATATACGGCAACAAAGCTATAAGTTATTCACAAAATAAGAGTTACAGTAAGGCTAAATTACTTTTTTTTTTAATTTATGGTAATATTTTAAGTACCTATTGCTTTGTTGTTGTATTTTGTAGTTTGTGACTTCGTATAAAATAAATTTTCATTATCAAATAATAACCTTTATTGCCGTGCAGACAATTTTTTGGGGGTAAATAAATCGGTTATATTTTTTGAAATACCGATAGCTTATGTTACATTTTTTAAAAGAAAAATATTAAATTTTAATATATAATTGGGTTTAAAATAACAAAGTTGCCCTATACCGAAAAATAGACCATTTTCTTTATGTGCTAATTGAAACACAAGAAAATGGCTAGAATATAAGAAAAAACCTAGGCTTTCTGCGCAAATCGCATTTTGATACCTTTATTTGTTCTAAAGACATTCGCGATCATATTGAGCCAAAATATGGCGGCTACCCTGTATAATAGAAATCAAATACGGTGATCGATATAACTGGTAATCCATATAAGCAAAAAAATAATAAAATAATTTGCGATAATTGATGTTTTTAAGAAATAAACAAAAGTTTTCCATATAATTAACCAACTTTGCCTATCAAAAAATTTATAACATATACTATAGTAATATGAGAGAATCATCGTTGCTGATAATGTGACACTGAACGCTTACCTTGAGTTTACTTAATGTAAAAAGATAAATTCTTTTTACATTAAGTAATCTTTTTTCCTTTTCTTTTGTAAATTAAACTTAATTTACCAGACACAAAAATTACTAAGGAAAATTTTAACATGAAAACCTTACAACAAGATATCACTCGTAAATTTTTACCCACTGCCCCCTTAAAAATATTTTAGTTTGCAAAATTAGTTCTGGTTAGTGATTGAAAATGCCTACTTTTAAAAGACCATGTTTTTCTGTAAGACAGTGCTTACTGATTTAGTTAATTTTATACTTACCAAAAAAGGTTAGGTACACTAAAAACTTTTACACCAATCACAAATTTTAACAGGTATTTATAAACACTGAGTTAATAACAAATCGCTATTAACCCCAATTTCGACACAATTTTTAATGTTGCGTAGTAATTTAAACAGATTCATAAATAAACACGCAGAATGCAAAACAATAATATGTTAAATAAGACATATTTTTGTGTAAGGATTGGAAAAAAACGTTTTTTTTTAGCAGTTTACCGCCAACCGGACATTAACCGATGTTAAAATCTTGACACTACAAAATATTAACATTATCAAGATCTGTATACTTGCAGGTGGTTTCCCTATAACTTTTTTACGTTTTAAAATAGAAATATAAAATTTGGTATGTCAATATTTGACTGAAGTATTAAGCAGGTTATTGGTTAACCTATTCACTTTTATTACTTCCGGTTTAACCGGAAATAACTACTATACCTTAATTTTAAATGGCATCACCGGTAAATTGTATCTTATTTTGATAGTATAGGACATTCTAAATACAATGACATCTCACATGTCATTTTTTAAATATTTTTCTGCTGTCAAAAATTTATTTTTTAAATTTCAATTTGTACTGCCTGCCATGATAACGCTCTAATTAAGTTAAATAGGTATGAAAAAATTAAATTAATTGTCTTTTGCAGGGCGGAGTAAAAGTTTGAAAAATCCCATTTATGGTCATAACTCCTTTTTATCTAATAAAATTTGAGCAGCTAGTTAGCATTTCCTAAAAAAGCATTTTATTCTAAATAATTGTGTACCTTATAGGAGGTATTTTTACTAAGAGTTACAAACCACTTAATAATGTTGCAATAAATTTATGATATTATTTTGTGTAATGGCTGTTTTAGAATTATTTTATCAAATGTTTTTTTAAAAAACCTCTCCCAAAATACCGCTTATGTATTACCAAGTAATTGAGCTTAAAATACTCTTTTAGCATAAGTACATTCGTTCCACTTGAAAAAAAATAGTTATGATCATATTTTTTTTTTTAAACTTTACTCCGGCCCAAGAGGTAAAAAAAATAATAAAATTTAATTTTTCCTTAACTGCTTGACTTAAAATTAACTGATTTAGCCCTCCCATGGCACTCTAGATGGACATTTAAAAAAAAATTGACAGCAGAAGCCTGAAAAATAACATGTGCATTATATTTAGACAGTCGCCTACTATCAAAATACTATAAAATATACTGGTAGTGCAATTAAAAATTTGAAAGTAAAGTCATTTTCGGGTAAACCGAAAGTAATAAAAAACAAGTGAATAGATCAACCAACCTATATTTATGTCAAATAACATCAAGCCTTCGTGGTTTGTCCAAAGATAAAAAAAAACCAAATTTCATTTTTCTATCTAAGGCCAGCCGCAAACATCCTACTTTTAATCTGACTATCGGACACGATTATCTAAAGGTTGACTGTTTTATAATATTTTTGAGGTGAAATCCAGTACGATTTCGGGTGGAATGTATGCGTTTTGTCATAAAAACCTACTATCAGCCCATCTTTAGATAGACGTATCCGAAAATCGAGTCCGATAAATGAATGTGTGCGGCGCTGGCCTTAAAAGGTAAGAAAGTGATAGAGGGGAACCACCTTTGACAAACACCCGGTATATCATTGGTTTAAAAGTCACCAAGTATATTTTTTCTAAAGAATTAGTTAAATACATACATCCAAGTTACTGACAGTCACTGGGTTTCCCTAGTCTGTAGCTCACCCTGATAACTTTTTTGTTATTAAAAAACTATTTGTTAGTTGGTTATTGTTGGTAAAAAAAACTAATTAAGTGAGCCATGCTCCAAATTTTATTTTAATATCTTTAAAAAAGTTATAGGGAGAACTACCTTTGAGAAACACCTGGTATAGGTTTAGTACACATAAATGTGATATTTTAACTAGTGGGTTAGTTACTTACCTTACTATCTAAACATTTTTAAATTAGTACCCCCAATATACTAGGTTAGTTTTTAAATTCATTATACACAATTAATAATAAAGCAATCAATGTGGTCAACTAATATCTACACTACTACCAATTACCAAAAAAACTACCTTAATACTATCAAATATTCTAAAGACAAAACAAAATCATGTAGATATACAGGGTGTCCGGGAAGGTAAGGTCAGAAATAATATAGGTCATAGAGTGAGCCAAAATAATGTTAGTACTTCATATAAAATAAAAGTTCTAACTTGCTTCGTTAGGAAGATATCAATTCAAAGTTTGTATAAAAAAAAACTTATTTTAATTATAGCTTTTAAACTGTTGTCACAGTATCAATGATGGATGGTAATTGTTTGGGTACACGCCAAAAATTAAATTAAAAGTACCGAAAAACCAAAAAATTTAAATGAGTAAAAAGATAACTAAAAAATCGACGTTTCGGTGGCAAGTCTGCCACCGTTGTCAAGATAAATTAAATAAAAATAATAAAAATAAAAATTAACTATTATTAAGGTTTTAAATTTTGAAATTTTTATCTTTTTTTAAGATATTCTGAAATAACGTTCTCTCTTATTTAATTTATCTGGCAGACTTGCCACCGAAACGTCGATTTTTTAGTTATCTTTTTACTCAGTTAAATTTTTTGGTTTTTTGGTACTTTTAATTTAACTTTTGGCGTGTACCCAAACAATTACCATCCATCAAATGAATCCGCCGAACTACAGAACATATCTTCAGTACCAATGATATTTGGGCTACTAAATAATCTCATAATGTTTCTTTTCATAGGTAAACAGCTGTTCAGTTAGTCAGAATTGTTTCATTTTTTACACTGGTGACAAATTCGACATTTTGCTTTGAGCGCCTAATTTCTTCATCATTTTTGTACAAAAAGGTATACCTTATTTAATTCGATATCTTGGATCGGTTTTCATAAAATCACATTTTGAATCCAGACATACCAGCATTTTTTAAATAATAAAAATTCAATTTTTTCCTTAAAATTTTTAAAATATGGTAAAATTCTTAATAGCAGTTTTTGACTGTATTATAAAGATTAAGGAGCTTACAAACACTGTTTCAAATAATTTTAGCACATTCTAATAATTTTATCATAAAAATGGATTCTTTTAATACATACCAAATGCTGGTATGTCTGGATTTAAATGTGATTTTATGAGAAATGGTCCAAAATATCGATTCAAATGAAGTATACCTTTTTGTACAAAAATGATGAAGGAATTAAACGGTCAAAGCAAAATGTCGAATTTGTCGTCAGAGTTAAAAATGCATACATTAAATGAAAAAAATCATCGCACCCTGTATAATTCCAACTTACTGAACAGTCGTTTTCCCGTAGAAAAAAGCATTATTATGAAGTTATTTAGCAGCCGAAATATTATTGGTACTGTGGAAACAGTTCAAAAGTTATAATAGAAAAAGGTTTTTTTATACCAACTTTAAAGGTCAATATCTCCCTAACAAGGCACGATAGAACTTTTTGTTATATGAAGTACTAACATTATTTTAGCTAACTATATCACCCCTATCATTTTTGATCTCACCTTTCCGGACACCCTGTATACATATACCTATCTAAAGTTATGTCAATGTTTCATCTTTATAATTTGTTTTGTTTCCCACTGCAGTTTATCATTGGTATTTCAAAAATAATCTTCAGATAACATTTTAAAAACTTAATTGATGATGTCAGAAATTCCTCCAAACAGCATCTAATTCAGAGTGCCCAAGAAGTACAGGTCAAAAATTCAGCAACATATAGCTAATTCTGAAATATGCTGTATAGCTTAAAACATGGTCATACAGGATGTTTACAAATTTTTGGAACAATTTTGCCAAAATAATAACAATTAAAATCAACTTCAAAATAAAAATGAAGTCTCAAGTCTAGAGAATCTTCACTGACGACTTTTTGTTTTAGAGTTTAAACATTGTGGGGACAGCAGTTTTATTCCAAATGCTTACTAGTTTCCCAGCCTTTTGAAAAGTATCAATTAAATATTGAGAAATAAATAGATCTTTTTTATATTAGTACGAAAAACATTTTTCAAAATCTGAAAACTCCGATATCTCAGAAACCGTTTACTGCCGACTCTGCATGGATAGGAAATAATTTGTTACAAAATTTCTGTCACCCTTTAAAATGCTGACTTTACCTAACGTTTTGAAAAGATGAGCATATAATTTATTTATATTTAATAGATCATTTAAAAAAATAATCTTGATAAAAAAATTGCAGTGAAATACAAAACGTAAAACAAAATAAAAAATACATACTCCTCTGTTTTTATTTCCATATCTTCAACTTTCGGTACAACCAATGGGTCATGATTGTTTTCATTGTTAGTTTTATTTTCCATATTATTCATTTTAACGTCAATATCTTTCTCAGTTTTCACCTCAGATTGAATAGTAGGATAATTAGGAAGATCTTTTTGTCATCAGTTAATGGATCTAAGACACTAAGCAAGTTAATCTGAGCACTAGAATTTGTACCATGGTTTGTGCAGTAATTTTTATTTTTTCTTCAATATCTAAGCAAGATGTTTTCAAATGATGTAGTTTTTGTAAGAAACTTAGACATTTTTCGCACATTACTGGATCACGCGATAACTGTAAATCCTAAAAATTTAAAAAAATCACTTAGGACATAAATTAAGATACAATAAAGACAATTTTTTTACTTTTCGAATATTAAACATATCAAAAAAATAATACTAATTTGCATTTTTGTAAATATGTGCTCACTTCATGTTTTTTTTTTTTTTGAAATCTAAATAGAAACTGTTAAAACTGTTTTTTTTTTTTTGTATAAACTAATTTTTGGTTGAGCCTGTAAAACAACTATTAACTTAATATAACATTTTTGTTTTATGCTTTATTTGTTTTCTCGACGCCATGTATTTTTATGTAAGTGCTAGAGTATGGGTATAAGAACAAGGACTGATATTTTTGAGAATATTATGTAGCTTTAGATGACTTATATATGTACATAAATACTAAATATACTCTAAATAAAAAAAACTTGATATTGGTATTTTAAAAGGGCAAATATCTGGATTCTTTCAATTTTTAACCAAAGTATAAATACTTACTAGTTCTGGAAGGCACATGGTTATCATACTATCTAGATATGCATCTGGCTTAGAGGGTTTCAGCACTGTGAATGATTCACAATCAATTGAATTTAGACAAGTGCGACAAATACGTTCTTTGGCCTTCTCAGTCACAACAATTTCACCCACATTAACTCCATGTAGAATTTCTTTTAAACTTAATTCTTCACTAAATTCTCCATTACATTTCTGTTTTATCCGCTGCTCATTTTCGATAAATTGATTTTTGAATTTGTGTAATTCATCAATGGAGCTGGAGCACGGTTTGCACACAACTGGATTGGAAGAAATTTCGAGGTTCTATAAAAAATAAAATATATACATTACTTACTTTTTGTCCTATGGAACTATTACTAAAATTAGTTATAGAGGATGTCCGGAAAGGTAAAGTCAAAAATGATAGCGGTGACCCAAAATTCACTCCAACCAGAGATCTTTTAAGAGAAATGCAGTGGTTACCAGTAAAGGAACTACTGCTGCATAATACTTTGACTTTTATTTACAAGATAAAACTGGGACAAGCTCCCCAGTAACTTGTGGATAGGGTAATTTACAGTTATAATGTGCATGGACACAATTAGATTAGATTAGATTAGAAGGTGGATTGCATATCCTCTAACACTGCAACCTGCTCAGGTTTATTGTGTGTCCTCCGTCCATAGGTTAGAGCACGCTATCCAAGCCGGTCTGTTTAATCAGACTCCACAAGCTTGAAACTGGCCCCTTGGTATATCTTTCCGCTTTAGGTTTTCTTCACCCAGCCTTGCAAACCGCAGACGACAAGGGCTTCGCAGTAGCACCATACGTGTTCTGCGGTTTCTTCCTCCCTCCTGGCAGAACCTACATAGGTTTTCTTCTGCCAGGCCCATAGTTTCCAGGTGTTTATTCAGTCTGCAATGACCTGTCAGTTGACCCACTATTATTCTTACTGCCTTCCGGTTATAATTCAGAAGGTCTTTTGTAAATTCTGGCGAGTAAGCCTTGATGAACACTTTCGCCTGACGCTGTCCTGGTGTTCTCCTCCACCAGTCTTGTGATTCCCTCATAATCCATGATCTAATGGATGACCTTACCTGGCATGATGGAATACCACAGTAGGGCTCAGAACCTACCATTGTCCTACCAGCCCCTCCTTTGCCAATTTATCAGCTTCTTCATTGCCTTCGTGGCCTTCGTGTCCTGGTACCCAGGCAATGGTTAGCTTGTTGGACGCACCCACCTCTTCCAGGGCAATTACGCAGTCCCGCACCAGCTTGGAGCTGATTTTGCATGAACTGAGTGCCCCTGATGGCTGCCTGGCTGGACACAATACTCGCTCTAGATCTAATTTTTATATTGGTAATGTCTCTCAGTTCCGCTCACAAAACTCACTGTTCTTTAGGGGTCTGGATTGATATAATGGTCTTTCCGAGGATTTAAAAACTATTTAGTCGGTAAAAGCGTTTAAAAGGCAGTTAAAAAACATTTAATGAATTTGCTTAATTTGCTTTTTTTTCTTTTTTTTTTCACCCTTTCGGGGTCATCCCACCCAGGTCCGACGACCGCCCCCTAGGTGGTGCACTGCAGCCTGAAGGCTTATTGTACCTTGACCCCTTACTCCTTCTCATTCACACACCATTCATTCCATAACTTAGATGGTTGTTGCTCGGTCCGCATCCCGGAGCAGACAACACCGTGTGCCACCGCCCGAAACACCGCTGCCGTCGGACACCCATCTAAATTATGGGCGCGCATTTCACTGCTTAACTCCAGTGATCGACGTTTGCCGATACAACCGAAGCCGCCACAAGCGCGCCTTAATTTGCTTACTTAGAGGAGTAAGTAATACACCTGGATATTTGCGTTACTGTATTGAATGTTGATTTATTTCTTAAATATTTTTATGTGTTATATATTTTAAATAAATACTTTTTTTTTCTTTTATTAACTTATTTATGGTGTTTCCTCTGTCACAGTTTTTTTTTTTCATTGACTAATTCAGTCTTGTTTGGTGTGTTAATACTAAATTTATCATTTACTATGTATGTTTGTATATTTTTTATAATACTTGAGTGCGTTTTATTTTGTGTAACTTCTAATGGGTATTGTTCATATTTTTTTCTTTTTATAAATTTTTGCTTTACTTATGTTACGTTTTATTGTAATTTAATTATTTTAATTAAATAAATAAATAAATAAATTTTATCTTATCGACTTGTAGATAGTAATTTGTAGATTTATTATGCTATTGTTTATATTTATATTTTATTATTTTATTTTATTTTATTTACAAATTTTTACACTAAGGAATACAATATTCCAAATGGTAAATCCTAAGAAACAAAAATTATACATATATACAAAATAAAAAGTTGCAAAGTAGCTCAATCCTAATCTACGAAATAAGTCTTTTAATTTGGTTCAAGGAGCACTGGAAAATATTAAATTTGTAGTATAAGCTATTGTAGTTGAGCACCATTCTATCAATCATTGCCGTAAAACCATAATTCGTTCGGTGAGGACCCTCAAAGAAGAGCTGTTGTTGCCTTGTGCGTCGAACAGGTACCAAAAACAAAACAACTCCAAGTACTCAGCACATTTCACGAATTCATTGAGAAGCCTAAACATAAAAAGAAGCAATGCGTCCTGACGCCTACTCACTAAGCTCTTCATTCCACATAACAGCGGACTAGACAGTTGTATAGGCAGGTAATGGCTTTGGTAAAGTGGTATTCGTTTAATAAAGCCCAGCATTCTAAAGGTTTTAAAATTATACTATCAATGTGATTATTAAAAGAAAAGCTTCAGTCAAAAATTACACTCAAGTCGTTAATTAATTCCACGTTCTCTACCAACTCATTATTAATCCCATAAACAGTTTGGATTGGTTTTGCACACTTGTAGAACGTATTTGCCTTGTATTTTGTGACATTTGTACTTAATAAGTTCCTAGAGCACCATGACGCAAAGTTGTCTAGGTCGGACTGTAAACTGCTTGGTCCTGAATCGACCGTGTTGTAGAGTTTAAGATCATCTGCATATAACAGAAAGCGTGTAGAACGAAAACAGGAGGCAACATCATTAATAAACAAAAGAAAGAACACAGGACCAATGTGCGAGACCTGCGGTACACCTGATGTAACGTGTATCTCTCTGAGTACGATCCACAAACTGATACGCGTTGACGACGATTACTGAGGTAAGACTTAATTATCTCCAGGTAACTTCCCGTGATACCAATCTTGGAAAGCTTCTTTATAAGCAGTTGATGACAGACACTATCAAAAGCTTTAACCAAGTCAGTGTAAATGGCGTCAACTTGATGTCCAGCTTCCAAGGCAGAGAGTAAAAGTTTTGATAGACTGCGAGGTTTGTATTGTTATACTGTTATATTGTAAAATTGTTATTGTTTATATTTATATTGTTTATATTTAATGTAAATTAGCCAAGAAGCCAAATAAAGATTTATATATGTATAGAGTGAGCCAAAATAATGTTAGAACCTCATACAAAAAAAAAAGTTCTTTCGCGCTTTGTTAGGAAGATATTGACCTTAAAAGTTATTTCAATTATAACTTTTAAATTATTGCCACAGAACCAATGATATTTGGACTACTAAATAACCTCATAGTAATGCTTCTTTCCATAGGTAAACGGCTGATCAGTGAGTCGGAACTATACAAGGTGCGACGATTTTTTTCATTTAATGTATGCATTTTTAACACTAATGACAAATTCACATTTGGTTTGACCGATTAATTCCTTCACCATTTTAAAATATGATACAATTCTTAAAAACAGTTTTTAACTGTATTATAAAGTTTAAGGAGCTCACAACACAGTTTTTAACAATTTTACCACATTTTAATAATTTTATCAACAAATGGAATTTTTATTACATACAAAATGCTGGTACTTCTGGGTTTAAAATTCGATTTTATGAAAAACGGTTTAAGATATTGATTCAAATATAAATTTAAATTTTTGTAAAAAATAATGAAAGGACAAAACGGCCAAAGCAAAATGTCAACTTTGTCACTAGTGTTAAAAATGCATACATTAAATGAAAAAGAAAAATCGTCGCACCCTGTATATTTCGGACTTACTGAACAGGCCATTTACCTATGGAGCAGGCGCGGCGGGTTTTCAGTATTCATATGGGTGCCGGGGCCAAGTAAAAAAAAATACGAAGAGCAAAAAAAAGTATAAGTATCATTTATACTGTGGCAACAGTTCAATAGTTATAATTTAATTATTTTTTTATACCGACTTTGAAGGTCAATATCTCCCTAACGAAGCGCAATAGGAATTTTTTTATATGAAGTACTAACATTATTTTGGCTTACTCTATTATTTTTGACTTTGCCTTTCCAGACACCCTGTATAATAAAGAAAATTATACTAAATGTAGATTCTATAAAAAAAAACACTGTAACCCTTTTATCTTAGGAGAGTTCTAATATAAGTTATTCTCGTTTTTTTATAGAATAAAAACTTCACCAAAAATATTGTGTGTCAATTCACTTTGAAATAAAAAATTGTGTGCAAAAACAGGGAGGGATAGAGAAAAATAATATAAGCTAAATTTTAAAGTTTTATTAATAAATATCTAGAAAATGAAACATTTCAAACTAAAAATCTGGTAAGTACCACAATAAGCCCACAGAATTGGTCAAAATCGACGTTGTCGCAACTTTAAAGACGATTACTTACTTTTTCAGAACATAATAAGATCAAATATTTTAAATGGATAGTTTTTACTAAATTTGAAAACCCAATTTACCGTAATGCTTTTTAAATTAAACGACTATAGCCATAAGTACATTTTTTGAAATATTGATTTTGGTAACTGTCTGAAATTTGGTAATAACTTACCACTTCTGGGGCTATTGAATTAATTAATGCTCTATAGGGCCCATCCAGTTGGAAAAAATTGTTCCCATGTAATAAGTCCAAGCAAAGGCGACAAACCTCCATGATGATAAGGGTGGCGTTAAGACAAACGACTTTAAATACAAATAAATAGCCCAACCATTAATAAATAAACTAGGCTACCAGATATAAATCTATTTATGTTTATCCATTATTTGCTTTTATTTCATGCGTAACTTGCTAATTATTTCATAGGGATGATCAAAAACACTGGCTTAATATTACTTTCTTACAAATAAACTAGAAAACATCATCTTGATTGAACCGTCATCGAACGCCTCAAACAGATTTTGACGTCTTTGACATTTTTATTTTTCTTTTCTTTCTTTTATGGAGGGAGGGTCCATACTTTTAAGAAAAGAAAAAAAGATTTGCTATGTAGCTATGGCCAAAAATTTAAGCATCGACCTAAGGCCTATCTAGAGACAGCCTTGTCGCTTGACCGTGTCTGCGTTGTAAAGTCCGCGCGTTTAGTAAAGAGGCCACCGACGTCATCATTGGCTGTATTCCTTTTATGCTCCAGAACCGCCCAGAACGACACCATAAATGTTCCTTTTACAATTTTTTGACATTTTTTCATGTTGAAGAACCGTTCTTGACACTATTGACAGTTCGGAGAACGGTTCTACAAGGTAAAAGGAATACACTAATTATCTACGCGAAATCTTCTGTAACTCTCTTTCAATCGTGGTTTCAAAGGCTTCGTATCGTTACCTAGGAAGTAGGCATTTTGAAGATTTGATTTAGAAAAATGAATAACATTTTAAAAACGGGATGAGGGAATAACAGGACATTTCGCGTAGAAAATGATGACGTCGCTGGCCTCTTTACTATAAACGCGCGGATCCTAGTTATTGAACCATGGTCTCATCTACAGATGGAAAAGCGTTTTATTTTTATTTCTTGAAAAAAATATTTTCAATAAAAAAATCTTTCCATACTGTGTTAAGTTAAGTTTGTAAGAAGAGTGCAATAAATTAAAGTAAAAAATTATTAAAACCGATTTATAAAATTTTTATTGTCAAATATTGAACTACAAAGTAATTATAAGCCTAACAAATTTTGACTATTCTCCTGTTTCCATCTTTTACTTTTAGGGGTTTCCTAACGCTTGGTCAGCTATAGGTAGAGAATAACTTTCATTAGAGGTTACCGTAAGTTATTCTCTACCTAGCGTTAGGGAACCCCTAAAAGTTAGTGAAAACCAAGGTGGAAACAGGCATTAGAATCCTAGCTAAGGCCAATATGCGCTTGCTTTGTGGCATACAATCTCTGTAAGTTGGGTTCCCACATTGGAAATGGTGACTCGGACAGAGACTCGATCTTTTCTAGTTGAAGCTTATTTCGATATTTAGATTTTTAACAAAGCAACAGCAGAAAATCTGGTTTTACAAGGACAGGACGTGGAAAAACTGGGGGAAAACTAACAGATTTCGTATCACTTTGGCTTTTATTACTGAGAAATCAATAATTAGCCTAGTTTACACCGGGAGAACCAAATTTTTAGTTCGAGGTCTAAATGACGTCACGCGTACTTTATTCACGGTGTAAACACTTGAGTATTAAAATTTGCTACTCCAATTCAGTCCGTCTCAAATGGGGGTGACCAAATATGATTTTCTTTGGTGTAAACACGTCGGATTTTTTTTAGTGGACCAAAATGACAGCCTTGATCTTTGACAGTGCGCATTTCGACGAAAAAGACGTTGAATTTCGGTCTTCCCCTAATAATTTTGTTGTTTGTTTATATTTTTTAAAATTTTATTGTTATTTAACCAAAACTGTTTTTCAAATTTTTTCAAATGGAATTTAAAAGCGATATAGTTTTAAAAGATAAAAAACGAGGTTAGGTTCTGGTCATATGCTCAGCTGTCATTTTGGTACTAGGAATAAACGTGAATTAAATTGATCCATAAACTAAGTAGGTATAAACACTAGTGAACTAACAAAAATAAGTCCTGGGTTTAGTCCACGGATCCAATTGGTCCTCGCGGTGTAAACTAGGCTAATGGGAAGTTCGATCTTTCAGTGATAGGCTATTATAAGTTTACTGTCAAATGGATTACAAACGCAATTTCAATTGTAAAGATTGATATCTCTTTCTGCAAAAAAGTATCGTCGGAAATTCGTACTCAGGTTTTCTTAATGGCCCTCCATGGTTTTTTATATTATAATTTTATGATTATCTTCTAGTGGAAAATCCTTCTACACATTTTTTTTTATCTTTGTGACATCTCACAAAGGCTTATGCCTAAATACCAGTGTACCGTGAGTACCCGGTTATTGGATTTTTAACCCATTTTTACCATTTTGCATTTCACATCACCTTTTGGACAACGCAGTAGTTACTCCACGGACGATATTTTTAAAATAATATATTACCTACCCAATCAGCACAGTACGTACAAAGTACGTACGTTTTACATCCATTTTACGTCGTTACGTGGATCTAAATTGTACGTCTTATGTATGTACTTTAAAGTACGTTTTATATATGTACTTTAAAGTACATACATAAGACGTACATTTTAGAACCATTTTACGTCATTACGACCAGGGATCTAAATTGAACCTCTTATGTACGTATATCTAATACGTCTTATGTATGTACTTTATAAGAAATCACTTTATATACGTACATTAACATCTTATATATACAGTGTGTCTTGGTAATTAAGTTGGCGTCATATGAGAAATTTTTTATGATATATTCATTTTACGAAAAAAGTTGTTCTTTATAAAAGTTCTGCATAGTCGAAACCCTACAATACAAATTATCAGATATCGAATTGTGTCGGTCATCTACGAGGTCTCAAGAGGAAAGTACCTTTATTTTTTTCTAATATCTTAAATTGTTATAAAGAAAAAATGTTTAGAATTAAAAATTACTTCCAAATTACAATTTTGTTCATTTCTAAAAAAAAATTTTCTGCAAAATCGAGAAAATTTAAGTTTGTACATTAGTGGCATTGTACATTATTTATGTTTAAGTAACAATAAATTTAAAAAATATATATTTGAAACTGTTCTATAACATTTATAACCATGGAATGTAGTGCAGTAATGAACTAAATTTTCACTATTATCGCAGAAAAAAAATCAAAAATATTTTTTTATATAAATACACAAAGTTGCATATTTAGAAGTAATTTTGAATTATAAACATCTTTTCTATATAACAATTTTTGATATTAGCAAAAACGACAGGTACTTATTTACTCTTAGGCAAAAATTACACCCTCGTATATGACTAATACAATTTGATATCTGATGGTTGCTTTTAGGTTTTAGACCATGCAGAACTTTTATAAAGAGTAACTTTATTTCGTAAAAGAAATGATAAAAAAGTTTCCCATATGACGCCAAACGTAAACACAGTGTATAGAGCCTATACAGGGAAAACCTTTTATACAGGACGTTTTTTTATTCTTCTTGGTTATAGTTAAAAGTAGGTGGTAAAATATAAATGAAAAACCGGTACGTCTTCGATTTTCAAATTTTCAAAAAAAAAAAAAAAATAGAAAGTCTAATTTTTCGCTCAATTTACGTCCAGCTTACTTCTATAATCCAAGAAAATGTATATACATAATACGTACATAGTCAAAGAAAATGTAAGTACAGTACGTACGTACATCAGACGTACAATATATGTACGTACAGTGAATGTACATTTTTGCGGAAAATATACGTACATGAGACGTCTTATGAATGTACTATGTATTTTTGTGTACGTACATAAGATGTATGTTACATCCTAAAGTTACGTACATAAGACGTACATAAAACGTGCTTATAGGCTGATTGGGTATATAGGCAATATAAAAAACATGTAAAAACAATTTTCTTTTAAATTGTTTTTCCATATATGCATTTTTTTACAAAAAGATTCAATGTTTTCACTTAAATCAAATACATTTAAGTTTTTTCAGTTTTTCCCTGGAGTTATTTATAATAAAAGGTTTTTAAAAGATAAATATTTTCCGAATAAGAAAGCTTACTTTTTTAAAATAATTTGTCGCAGAATTCTGCCGAACACTTTATGACCTTCTCCCTTTAAAAATACTACTATTTCACTTCTCAGTTCGTAGATACGCTTGACAACCTTACCACGTGATAACTATATCTGGATGAAGAATAAAACAATCAAGATTTTTGTAATAACTTATTGGTGGTGCCGAATAAAGGAGAATTAAATTTACTTCTATTTTTTTAAAGTAACGGTCTGTCTTCCCTACACATCTAAAATCAGACCTAACGCGACAACCAACCAGGCAAGAAGGGAGAAGTTGAGCAAGCACATTACCACAAAAAGGATCTGCGATCCTAGCGCATGTGCGTTAATGTAACCACAGGGACGTCCTTAAATTTATGCTCAGCTTCAATATCTGTACAAAACGCATAGAAAATCCATTATCCTAATGGCCTAGATATTATGTAGTTAACTACTTTTAAAAGAATATTTAGACCAGGGCTTAGAGACTTGGACGCTAAAGCTTCCGATAAACCATGCAATGTGTCCAAATAATATCTACGGATTCCTTCTTCGCAAACACTTGCAAACTATTGTTTTTTTATCTTTGGACAAACCACGAAGGCTAAAAGCCTAAACACTAACGTACCGTGGGTGTCTTAAGCGAAGTAAGAGGGAGTTTGTTGACACGGGACTAAAATACTTGAAGATTTGGGGGAAAGGAAAGACCTCCGCGGGCAGCAGGTTCCACAATCTAGAAACTCTAGGGATCAAAGAACGAACAAAATGGGAAGTTCGAGGTCTGTCCAGTTGGACCGTATGTACGGTCCAACTGGACAGACCTACCCTGCGCGTTCACTATACTGGACAATTCTTCAGAGCAGAAGCCATGGAATTACCTATAAAAAGCGATAAATCCCCCACAGCCCGACGTTGCCAAGAGAGGGAAGCCTTTCTGTAAGTGAAGGATCATTAATGAGACGAATAGCTCTTCTTTGAATAGAATCAAGAATGCTTAGGGTTGTGGGGGACGCCATGCCCCAGATATAAGTACAATATTCCAAGGGAGGTCGGGTTTGGGACACATATAAAGTGTATAAATTATAGAAGGGAGAAATACTTTTGGCTCGAAAGAGAAATCCAAGCTTTTTTGAGGCTGCCGTGGCTATAGATACAACGTGTTTATGCCAGCTAAGGTTACTTTCAAATGTGACGCCCACAAGATTGAAGGTGTCTTTGCTCTCTAAAACTTGGCCGCTCATAAGTAGAGGATGAGTATTTGGTAACTCTTTTCGCGACAAGGAACAGGATTGTGTTTTGGATGCATTAAAATGGACGAGATTTTTGGCGCCCCAATCCAATATTAAATTAAGATCCTGCGAAAGAGATATCTGCATCGCTCTGCGTTTGTTTTCCAAGTCAGGTTTAGTGATGGGTTTAGGAACCTGAAAACTGGAGTGAAGGGTACTATCGTCGGCGAAACTATGAATGGAATTAGTTGTGGACGAGAGAAGGTCGTTGATGTGAAGAAGAAACAATGTTGGTGCCAGAACTGAGCCCTGAGGGACTCCAGCATTTACTTGATGAAAGCTTGAAGAATGACCGTCCACAATAACTGATATACGACGATCAGATAGATAACTAGAGAGCCAAGTACAGAGTTTAGTTTAAAGACCATAGGAGGGAAGTTTATTAAGAAGTGCGGCATGCCAGACCTGGTCAAAAGCTTTGTATAATCAAGAGCAACGATCTGGGACTCACCTAGAAACTCAAGAGACTTATTCCAGCAGTGTGTAACGAAGGAAAGAAGATCTGCTGTAGATCTTTGTGGCGAAATCCATACTGCCTGTCATGCATGTTTTACCAGACATGGGCTTCATCAGTGCAAATCCCAAAAATATTTTTCTATTGCAAATTCGCCGCAGTGATAGCAATATTTGTGATCCTGAATAATTCGTTGGCTGTAGTTCTTCCTTCAATAAGTGTACAAAACAGTAATTCTTTACATAAATATTGTGATACTCTTAGTTGTTAGAATACATGTCACCATCTATGTTAACTTTAGTTAAGTAAAGAGGTGTAACTATGTGTAACATTACCAATAAATTAGTACTTAGAGATTTGTGGTAAACTAGGTTAGATATAGTTAATAGATGTCGCCTCTATGGTCGAATGTACAAAATGTCAGCACTTGTTGTTAAACACCATATACAGTCGCAAAACAGAGTCTAAGTAGGCTAGTAGAATAAGTTATTTCTTCTGTGCACTTTTGTGTAATAATAATTTTGTAATCTCGCCTAAAGTTTCTAATGCAAACGTTTAGAATGTGTTTTATTAAATCCCATAAACTTTATCATTAGTAAATCTGCTGTAACAAATTAAATGGGATTCATTATGGAGTCAGTTGCTTTATCAAGTTGAAGAGCAAATAATCTTTCAATTAGCTGAGATTTAGGCTGTTCCTGAATGTCAGCAGATATATTCAAAATTCTTCGACAGATTGTATTATTTGACTAAGGAAGAATATAGTCAAGTTGTTTAGCATTGCTTTCACCAAACAATGTCTTTGCTAGCGGGTAAAATAAGTTGTTTTGCTATAGTGTGTGTTTTTTTACATTTAACTACTTTGTAAAACTTTGGTCTGCTGATCATACCGCACAACGCAGAGGTCAACGGTGTGCGTCGTGGACTGATAAATGCATATAAATTCATCTGCGCTGGTCAGTTGTTCCGTCTACGCATGCGTCAGCGGCAAGGGGCAAACGGGGAAGAACGGAGATTGTCCACGTGGCATATCGCTCAATATTGCTAGCTCAAACGTCTAGGTGTGCGTGACCTGTTCTGTCAAATAAAAATAAGAAACATAATAGTTTAACCATTAAAAAACATTGTTGGAGGGAAATAGCGGGTATAAGTACAATAAAACAGGTAAGTAATAGACGTTATGTTTATTTAAAATTTAAATATTAGGTTTATTACATTATAGGTAAATATATTAACTGGTTCGATCTACCTCCTAATTTTGCCAATGTACATGTCCAGTTCACTGCAAAATACTGCGTAAAGGCATCATGTGTCAAGGCTTCATGCATTGCGTATAAATTATTCCCAGCATTTGCGCCTTATTTATAACGTTTTTAAGATTTTTGTATTACTTTTACCCTCTGAAACCCCTACAGTACCCATAAGATTATGCATAATTAAATTATCTACAACACACGGATTTACAGCAATAGGCGAAAAAATATCCGAAATGGTTGACGTATGAAGTATTCCAAATGCATTTTTCGTAGACCTTCTAGCCCTACAATTATGATAATTGAATATTCGTTTAAATCTGTCTTGTGACAAAGGAATTTTTGAGTATGGTTTCATCATATAGTCGGTAAGACTAAACGCATTATCACAGGCGTAACGAGCCATTAAATCTTGAGGGGGCCTAGCAACACCCTGGGAGAGGCCCAAACGCCGCTAAAACGTTATATGTACACATATACCATATATAGGTACATTTTTTTCTGGGTGGGGGCTGGCAATACCTAGAGGGCCTGCCCCCCCCGTAGTTATGCCGATGATCATCACCCAAAATTATATGTGGCCATTTTATGTTACTTTCTGATAATTTGGTGGCTGATGCGATGTTCAATTCGCCATTCTGAATTGGTTTGCCTAAATTAGATTCATTGAATATACCAGCATCGCCCTCTTTACCGTAAGATCCAATGTCTACTAATGTAAATTTACGGTTTGCATCTACCAGAGCCACTGGGAAAATTCAAAAAAGTGCTTATAATTAAAAAATGCAATTCTTCTTAAGTCTTCTTCGGTAGGTTTAGGCATTGCAATATCTGTCAGTCTAAAGCAAATGCTTTTTGGTATTTTTGGAATAACTTACTTATTCGGTTATATAAAAAATACGGTATTGGAAAGCTAGAGATCTATAACTTTTACCAGTTGCAGGAAACCTGTAAATACCCAAATAAAATTAAATAAGTTTAAGAATATTTATGTTGTCATTCTTGAGTGATCTCTTAAAAAAGTACTTTTGGGAAAATTAACTAATTTAAAAAACAAAATGCAAATTCTTATTTTTGTTGGGGTAAAGCTAATTGATTTTTTTCTTTTTTAGCTAAAGAGAGTAAATTGTAATGTAAACTGAATAATGTAACTGTAAATTGCGTAATCTAAGAGACAATTATAGAAAGAACCAGAACAAAAAAACTGGTGCAGCGTCCGTATCGAAGTACGATAATGAGAAACCAAAAGTTATTGACGATTCTTTTGAAGAAAGGGGAACAATATCTAATGTAAAGACGATCACTGAGAATCGCCACAATGAAGAGGACAAAATTTCCGAAACAGCTCCAACATCATTCACTATGCAACCCACACCAGAGCGTTGAGAGAAATTTCTAGCAACCATAATTAAAGTTTTAATAATCATAACTAAATTATCTCAGTTAAATAGGGGACAGATAATATCAGTTAA